>JAODAL010037329.1:0-40536 GCA_025379985.1 Phyllomedusa bahiana
CGCCACTTGGCCACCGGCATACTCAGTGCAGTATAACAAAAAAAAAGGGGAAAACCCTTTAAACTCGACGCCCAAAGTTCATACATGTCCCCCCAAAGTTCATACATGTGAATGGTGGATCCTGTGCTATCTATACACATTGGTGTCACCTATCTGTGCTGATAAGGAGAAGACTGCTGAAAAGTTTTCTCTACAAAACAGGAACCCGCAGTATTGGGCCTAGGGGCAAAGTAAAACTGCAGTCCGGGATTTTTTAAAATTTTTAATGTGAAATAGGAAAAAAAAAAAACCACCAAAAAAATTCTTAAAAAAATGGTTTCATACAAAAACATAATTTAAATTTTAAAATTTAATGAGCCTTTAGTTTTAATAAAAAAAAATAGTCTTGATGCCCATAAGCATCCAAACACAGAGCAGCTTGTACTTATGAGCTGAACTGGAAAAAAAAAATTAAAGCTACAGGTAGGTTTTGATCAAGGAACCCCTCTTTGAAATGGGTATACTAGCATACATATGACTGTGTTTTCTTCACTGGGATGAATTGTATTGGTTGTTTTTTGTTCTTTGGATAATTTTCTAAAAACCCTTAGGAACGATAAGAGTCAGGGAAACCAAAAAGCAAGGAAAAAAACTGTATTTTTCAATGTGAAATAAGACTGTGGTTTCTAGGAAACATAACATGACAAAAAGAGTTTTACACTAATTGAGCTTTTTAATTTTTAATTCACCCAATACCCACTATGGATTATTAAATTTTTCGCTGCTGACATCTTTTTGATAACTGAAAATATGTCTGGGGAAAAAGGCAACGCAGAAATAGCATTTTTCCCTAATTAAAAAAGTCGATGCATTTTGTTACTTGTAACAAGCTATTTTTTACATGTTTATTTTCAGGATAGCAATGACGGTGGAGGTAATGTAAATCAAGAGAGCAGTTTCAGATATTTTTATTCCCTAAAGAAATATTGTATATGTAATCATATATAATATCCCAAATCTTTTTTTTTTATATACTCCTAAAAAATAAATAAAAAAACATTTAAGGATACCTGGAGGCCCCAGCTATAAATGTACTTTTATTCTATTTGCCCTGTGTTATTTTAAAGAAAGGACATTAGATAGCTTGCCTTTTAATTGAATTGTTTGCTGATATACCTGCACTTCAATTTTTTAAAATTTACATGCCAACTCTTCTCTTTTTTAACTGTATAAGTTTGCTTACATTCATTTAGTCTTAGGTTTTAAAATATCCTTAAGATATTTTCTGTCAACAAAATAAAAAATTTAAGAACCTTTTTCATTTAAAATTTTGTCTCAAAATTTTCATGAAAAAGTTAATGCTGATCTTCCACCATGGTCACAATCACATGGACATTATGGGCGATATTTTTGTTTAAATGACAATTTTCATGCGCATAATATTAGATAAAATGCCCTGATTTTATGAACCATCTACAGGGTCATAAATTTGGTGAATTTTATTGCTAAGATACTTTTGGCTCAGGGTTTACCATTTTAAAGTGGTTTACCCTTTCCCCGCAGTAATGCCCTAAAATGCCGTAACAAAGCTAATTTTTATGTTTCATAGGCTAGTGGCCCCGCCTCCCGCTGCCTCCCATATCAGGGGATTACAAAAAGCCTCGGGGTTTGTAATGGGCCCAACGGCGTACGGAGGCTTTTTTAACTATTGCAAATGATGTTGGGCTGAAAATACGCCAGACTTCTGGTGCAGCCTCATTCATACATGTCGTCCTATATTTTCACACTGCTTTTGTAACAAATTATACAGAAATGCAGAACCATTATTAATATTAAGTACATTAATCACAATACATAATATAGTGAAAAAGATAAAAAAGTAAAGCACCCACTTTTTTTATCCTTTTTGGAATCAGGTCAAAGCAAAATTTAAACCAAATTTCAGTGAATTGATGTGGGTCAGCCAGAATAGAATCTTGGCAAAAGTTGGCAAAAAAGGTTGACTGTTGTTCTAGACCTATGCCTGACTTCAACCCTTAGACTAGGGACCATATGGGGAACATCTGGACAACATCTGGGGAACCCTAGGATTAAGATTAGTTGAGCCTGAATCCTAGGTTAAAAGTAAGAGTTAGGGTTGGACTCTAACCTTGGGGTTTCACAGATGTTGACCAGATGTTATCTATATGTTACCCATGGTTAGAGTTGAGGTTACATAATTGGTAAGGCTGAAAAAAGACATCCATCCATCCATCCATCCATCCATCCATTCAGCCTATTGTGCTATAGTGTTGAATCAGAGGAGGGCAAAAAAACCCATGAAGTAGAAGCCAATTGTATTCATTTTAAAGAAAAAATCCTTCACGACTCCAGTCTGGCAATCAGAATAAATATCCGGAAATGAGGTTTAGAGTAAGAGACAATTTTTAATTGATTTTTGACAAAATTTGATTCTGGCCATTACAAATTGATGTTGCTCAGATGTGCCCTAGGTGTTGCCCAGATATTGATACAATGTTGCACAGACTTGTTCTGGATGTGGCCAAGGTGTTGCACATATGTTTCCTAAATGTTGCAAAGATGTTCTACATATGTTGCTCAGATGTTGCGCAAATACAGTCAAAATATTCTCCAGTTGTGTGGTGGTGCTCCTATACAATTTGAAAGCATTTAGCTGCTGCAGGTGCTTTCAGGAGGCCAGAAAACACACACAGACTTTTCCCCCGTAGACCATAATAGGATTTATGTGTGAGATGTACTAGACCTGAATTTTTTCACAAATTAAGCCAACCTAATCTTGAATGAAACAGAGACCTGTGTGAACCACACTTATTATGATTTGAAATTTTTTATTTTTAGAAAATTGTTGTTTTGTATTTCTTTCGGTGTAGCACATTAAAAAGGTTGTCTCTCCATTCTGTTTCACAGAGCCAAAAGCATCATTCATCCATGCATCCTGTTGCTTTCAGGTTAAGCTGTGGGTGGTTCTATGACAGTGATTAGCATATCAGCTCTGTATTCAAAGGTCTGCTAATTATGCTCATATGAGAGCAGGAGATGTTTATTTAAAGTCCAGAGAAGCTTCAGAGGTAAAGTAAACAAAATGAATTAGTCTCCTTTGTTTCTTAGATCAGATAACACTCAAGTTCTCAAGCTGCTGGCAGTTCTGCGTGCCGACCTGTGTGATGATGTCGTCCATGCTATCAGATAAGACTAACAACAGGAGAGAGAGAACAGGCCAGAACAGGTTGGTAACCTAGGGAAAGTCGTGTTCATTCAGAACTGATAAAATCACTTTTATCTTCTCAACAAAGAAAAATATACAAAGCAAAATATTTGGAAAACGCCCTTAATTTACGCCCCCTAAAAATTAAAGGGCTAATTTTTTGTAGTAAAGAAAACCCCCTTTTAAATTTTATGTGATCTGGCCATTTTGTTACTGTGAGTTTCCCCAAATTTATTGGCCCCAAATTTTTAAATTTAAGGGGTTGCCTAACTCCCCTTTCCCTTTTAAATTTATTTTTTTTTAATAAAAAGGCCTATTTTAAAAGGGGGGGGGGTTTCCATGGTTTTTCCCATTGGAAGATTTTTAGGTTGGGGGGAATTTGAAGCCAAAAAAATGGGTTTCCCAAAGTTAGTTTAAATTACATCCCCCAAAAAAATTTCCAAATTTTAATTTGGGGAACATAAATTTCACAGCCAGAAAAAAAGAATTTTAAAGTTTGATTTTTAACAAAACCCCCCACTTAATTGGGAAACGGGGGGGGGTTTTCCCAAAAAAATTTCCCCCCCTTCCCCCCCCCCCCCAGAAACCACCGCCCCGTGTTTAAAAAACCCCATTGGGGTTAAACCCCTTTGGTTTGGTCAGAAAACTGGGCTACCCTAAAATAAAAAAAGGGCGGAAAGTTTTTTTGTGGGAAAAAAAGGAAAGGTTTTTTTTATAAAAGGCCAAAACCGGGGCCTTTTTCCAATTTTCTTTTTTTTTTGCCAAAAAATTTCACAAAGGGGAAAATTTTAAAAAATGGCAAAAATTTGGGGCCATTTTAAATATTGGGAAATTTAAAAAACCCCCAAAAAACCCTTTTTATTTTATTTTTTGCAAAAATTTTTTCCGGGATTGCCACTCATTAACAATGTGCAGTTTCCCTCGTGAAACCTTAGATAATACTTTCATTCGGTTTGACTTGTTAAATATGGATGCTAGTCACCAACCTATTCCATATCTAGTGGTTTATGTTGGCTTTCATCATATCTGGTGAGCTGTGGTCAACCCATATCTAGAGGCAGCTCAATCATTGTCACACTGGATCATGCAAACTTTTTTTGGGTGTTTTTTTAGTGAAACAATGCTGTTTGTTCTTTTTTACCTAAAAAACGTTTCACCAGTGTTTGGAAGCAGAATATACAAATAGCGGGACCCGTTTCCCCCAAGGCACACAACATAATAGCCCAAGCTGTGTGACTTACGGGCTCCCCTTTGTTCCCATGAAATCACCAGGGAACGCCAAAACATCCCAAGGGAAATTGAAAAATTTGATTGTCAGTCATTCCTCTATTTGCAATTTACAGCGGTTACCTGTGACTTTTCAAAGGCTTTTTTAATTTTTGGTGCCCCAACGTACCTTCCCTTGTCTTTAGAGAGCTCATGTATATCTCATTTTGCCTCTTGCCTGAAAAGGGTTTTTTGGAAAATGTAAGGGACCCCCTTATATTTTTTTGGGTTTTAAAACCATCTATGCCGGGTTGCTAACGGCAATACTTGGACTACTATTTTAAATTTATGAAAAATTTTTTTTTTTAAAATTTATATTAAAATTCAAAGGAAGGACTGGGAAAGTTTAAATTTTTTTGTTTATAGGAAAAAATGGTGAAAAGGGTAAATACTGTTTTAAACGGGAAATTTTTTCTTATATAACATAAAAACTAAATTGTGGAGTAATTGGGGCTGTGAAAATTTTAGAACACAACTTTGAAAACCCTTCTCTGTTGTTAGTGTGCTACATAGTAGAGTGATAGTTTGCCTGAAAAGGCAAAACATGAAATTTGGGTTTTGAACTTATTTTTCCCTAAGGTACGGGAGGCCACCCGTTATTGTTTGTAGGAAAAACCAAGGGGAGGAGAACACCCAGGAAGGGACAAGTGGAAGGCTGTAGAGGGTGCTGGATGTTGTGAGAAACCCACACCAATGTTCTCCTTCATTTTACATAAAAAAAACTATATGGCCATGTTCAAAAAGGCTTAAAAACCCTGGCCCTATTTTTTCCCGGGAAATTTAAACCCCGTTGGAGGGGCCCCAAATTTAAAAGGCTGGAACCCCCGTCCCAGTCTTTTTACGGTAATCCCAGTTCTCATAAAAAAACTATGGTTTAGGGTTCTTCCCCCTGCTCGGCGAATTTTGCCGAGGGGGGGGAGTTTAATTGACATGTTTTTTTAAAAGGGGGGAAAAAACGCGCCCGCTGGCAAAATGAAGGGTCTTTGGGCCGGCGAGGTCCCGGCCCCCCCCCCCCTTCAAGCCCCCGCCCCCCCCCCCCGGGCCACGGGGGCGTAAATTGTGGGGGTTTAATTACTGAAAACTTCTCTACAGAACAGGAAGTGTCACTTAGGCCTAGTGGCCAGAGAGAAAACTGCAGGATTTCAGGATTTAATTTTTTTTTTTTTTAATGTGCTTAACAAAAAAACATGACTTAAAAGTTATTTTCTGGTGACACATTCCCTCATTTATAGATTTAAGACACCTATCTGTGCATCCATGTTGAGATTAGGGGCCACATGAATGAAAACTAGGTCTAAAACTCACTTTGTTGCCCATAGCAACCAATCAGGCCGCTTTAAAAAAATTTCATATAGGGCCCGAAAGGGGCCCTTTTGTTTGGTTCCTATGGAGGGGAAGAAAGTGAGTTTTAGACCTAGACAGTTTTCAACAGTGGGCCCCCGGGCCCTTTTTTATGCATTAAATATCCAGCCACTTGCTTTTTCCATAAAAACCCAATTCCCAGGACTAGCAGATGTTCACACCAGTATTTGTAGGGAAAAAGTTCCCCTTGGGTATGAACCAAAGAGCCCTTTTGGGTTTTATCCAAACCCAAATTTGGAACAAACTTTTTTTCTTTCTTTTGTGTTTTTTTTGGAAACAAGAAATTTCTTTTGGGGTTTTGTAATCTTTTGCCCGGTACAAAACGCCAAAACCCGAAGGGGAAAAAAAATTTTTTAAAGGGAAAGGGAGTGGGGGTTCAACCCCAATAGATATCGTAACCTACACTGCAAATATTTTTATACCATGTTATTTTTAAATTCTAAATTTTGATACAGACCTCCAAATCTCCAGAGACTTAAGACATTTAATAGACATTTAAAATATTTAAAGTGGTTTTGCCACAAAGTGAGTTCCTTAATTTTAAACTACTCAGAAGAGAATATAAACAAAACATGTGGCTTAAAAGGCTGCCCCGGGGTGAAGGGGGGGGGCGGCCCGAGAGCGAGGAAAAAAGGGAACCCTCGCAAAGTTTACTAAATAATTACTTTTCAACCCGTGGGTTTTCCCAAAACAGCCCCAACCTTTATACAATGCACTTTTCCCCCCCTTGCAAGCCTCCTTCATGTTCCCCCTCATTTAGAAGTTTCCCAAAAACACAAGCCCCAGCCAGATCAGCCCCCCTGTCAAAGCCTTGGGCGTGTTTTTAAAAGAAAAATTTCAGGAAAAAATAAAGGGGGAAATGAGAAAAGCCCGTAGCCCCTCACAGGCTTCACTTTTTTTTAAACAATAAAAAAGAAAAGTGATTTAAATACCCCCTTTTTGGAGGATCCCACGTCAACCCTTACAAACCGTGGCAAAACCCTTTTTAAATTTAAACTTCCTGCAGACAACCCCTAGAAGGGGGGGAAATGTTTTACTGTATACGGGTCTAAAACATTCAAAAATGTAATAAATTTTGGGTTTCCCTAAGGGCGACATGTAAAGTTTGGGGCTGCGCAAATCTGGCGTCTTTTTAAACCTAAAAAATGCCCCCAGTCCTGTTCCAAATAGATTAATAATTTAATCACACTTTAGTATAAGCCGCCTTTAAAAAAGAAAATGTGGCACTTTGTAATTGCCGGGAAAATTTGGGGGGGTGCTGGAGGCTGTCCCCCTTTAAAACCCTACGAACTATTTCATTTATGTCTTTTTTAAACAGCAAATCCACATTACTGCCCGGAAAAAAGTAGATTTACTTTAAAAGTGGTTTACCTGAGCCTGAATTTTTCACTTAGTAGCCTGAAAAGCCCCTAAATCAAAGACCCACAGTAGAACAGGTTCATTGTTCCCGGCGCCTTCTATGCTACTAATGCCAAAAAAAAAAAAAAAAAATGGCCAAAACCCGGGGGCCAAAAAAAATATATGTGCCCTAGGCTTTCCCGTACTTTAAACCCGGCAGGCCCCAAAAAGTTTGGGGTTAAATCTATTTCAGATGGTTTTGGAGCTTGACATCAAAATATAAATTCAAAAAAGTTAAACCCCCGAATTTTAACCCATTTAAAAAAAAAATTAAAAAATTTTCCCTTTTGTATTTCTATTGCTGATGTTGTATCCTTCACTTTGTGAAATTTTGATAAAAGAGGTGAACCACAACAGGAAAATGAAACTCATTGTACAGTATCTCACAAAAGTAAGTACACTCATCACATTTTTGTAAATATTGTATTATATATTTTGATGGGGCAACACTGAAGATAAATCACTTTGATACAATGTAATGTAGTCAGTGTACAGCTTGTATAACAGTGTAAATTTGGTGTGCCCTTAAAATCACTCAACATACAGCCATCAATGTCTTAGTCGCTGGCAACAAAAGTGAGTACACCCCTAAGTGAAAATGGGCAAATTGTGCCCAATTTGCCATTTTCCCTCCACAGTGTCATGTGACTTGTTAGGCCTCGTTCACACAGCTTATTTCAGAACGTATTTACAACGGATTTCCGATGTAAATACGTTCTGAAATCAGTTGAAAATCAGTTGCAAATAAGTGTCACTAAGTGTGGCACTATTTGTAACTGATTTCCCGACGGATTCACCATCTACAATCATTGTAGGTGGTGAATCCGTCCGGAAATAATTGACATGTGAATTGTTTTTTCCGTCCGGATTGCCGTCGTCAATCCGCGGCGGCAATCCGGAACGGAACTATGCGCCCGTGTGAACACGAGCCGTATTTTCTATTGAAATCAATAGAAAATAGGCTGTGACTTATTTCGGACGGATTTGCCGACGGATTGACGATCGTCAATCCGTCGGCAAATACGCGGCGAAATAAGCCGTGTGAACGAGGCCTTAGTGTTACAAGGTCACAGGTTCGAATGTTGAGTAGGTGTGTTAAATTTGGTGTTATCGCTCTCAAATATTGGTCACTGGAAGTTCAACATAGCATTTCATGACGAAGAAATGTCTGAGGATCTGAAAAAAATAATTGGCTCTACAAAAAGATGGTCTAGGTTTTAAGAACGTTGACAACACCCTGAAACTGAGATGCAGCACAGTGGCCAAGACCATACAGCAGTTTAAAAAGACAGGTTCCACCCCGAACAGGCTTGCCATGGCTGACCAAAGAAGTTGAGTGAACATGCTCAGCATCATATCCAGAGATGGTCTTTTCAAAATGGATGTGCGAGTGCTGCAGCATTACTGCAGAGGTTACAAAGGTGGGGGATGAGCCTGTCAGTTCTCAGACCATACGCTGCACACTACATAAAATTTGTCTGCATGACTGTCATCCCAGAAGGAAGCTTCTTCTAAAGATGATGAACACGAAGCCTGCAAACAGTTTGCTGATGGCTGACTCCTATCATTGCAGCGCATCATAGGCTATAATGCAACCGTTACACATCAACACAGTCAATATTCAGCTCAGCGTTGGTTTAACCATGTGACAAAGAAACGATATGGATGTATCACTAGCCCATTTCAAGATTGGACAGACTCAGGCCAGGTTTACATCTGTGTCGAAAGTTAAGTTTGGAGCCTCCATTGCAAAGGTGGAAGCAGACCCCATTTACAATGAATACCAACGGTGCCTAACAGATCCCATTGACTACAATGAGGATCATCGGGTTTCAATGGCCATATCCATAGTTTTTACAGAGAAATAGTACAGCATACTGAGCTGAATGAAACCTGTGATCCTCTGAATGTAACCTCTGATACAGATGTGAACCAAGCCTTACAAGGCAGGAGATGAAGAGATCTATTGCTCTTAGCTGGTGTCTGGATTGTGGTCTGATAATCTGATCCATACAGTTTTGTTCTACTAGTTTGCTTTCCATAAGTATACATTGAAGTAAAACTTAAACAAACTTTTATAAGACGCTGTAATGGAGTAATTGTAATAGATTTCCAGTGTCACTATGAACTATTAGTGCTTAAAGCTTAAGAGAGGCAATTTACGTCTATAAGCTGTTGCTTTCACAGTTGCAATTGTGGCACCTTAGAATGTTCTTTATGGCTAATCTAAACAATTGCTTTCTCATGGTAATTTATGTTATTTTATAGTAATGAAAATGGCTACATAAATGGAAGTCTTTGCTTTCTTATAGATTTGTAAATACCAACTAATGTGTTAAGCCATTTTAAGGCACACATTACAATTAGGTTAAAATTGTTATTGAAAGGATTTTTCCATTTTTTGCACATAAAGCCTGTTCATTATATAGTGAAACATTATGTTTGTTTCTATGGGTTTCAACTCTACCATTTTTAAGATTGCTATTTGCTGTCTATTGAATAAATAGTGTTATTTACTTAAAATTGTTTTACTAGACTATTTTAATATTTTAAAATGCATGATTAGATACAAAATAATGAGCTACCTTTAAGCAATGTGTAGTTTCATTTCAGAAAGTCATATGTAACCATAGTACTTTATTGCTCCTGCGCACATTCAGTGTTTCTTTAACAGTTCAATGGATCACACCAAACCAAGGGCAACATGTATGAACATTGATGCTGACAGGCCAGTTCTAAATAGCTTTAAAGAGAACCTGTCACATAGTTTTTGCCCCCTGGCTGAGGACAGAACAAGGTAGTGTCAGACCTGCTGTTTCCAGTGCTGTGTCCCTTATTCTGTAAGATGCTGTAGTTTTCGTGTATTTAATGCTCAAATCTGCAGTTTTCAGCCAGAAGAGTCATTCGAAGAGTCCTTCAGAGTGTCAGTTTTTTTCAAACCTGGCCAATCGGAGGCTAGCCCCGCCCACCTCAACTGACAAACCTATTACTTTGAATAGGTAGAAACATGTGAATAACTGTCAGTGGGCGGAGCTAGCCTATGGTGGGTGGAGCTAACTCCTGCTCATGAATAAGATTTAAGTGGTAAATGCTCTAAAACTACTGCATCTTACAGAATAAGGGACACAGTGCTGGAAACAGCAGGTCTGACACTAGCTTGTTCTGTCCTCAGCCAGGGGGGGCATAATCTATGTGACAGGTTCCCTTTAAGGTAGTGTAGAATGCGCCAGAATGTATGACCCTGTTCTTCTGCAGGTCATACATACAGGCTCATTGTAGTGCCAATACGACAACTTAGGCTAAGGCAGACCACCTTTAACCTGGTCTGTCTGTTCTAACTGTTACGTGCCAAAGTTTGGTGTCAAAGAATCATAAATGTGTCTAATTCTATGAATGTGGTGTGACGCCCCCCGAACGCCCCAAATCTGTGGAGTATTAAAAACTGTTGCGCAGGCGCTTATCGCGCAAAGTTTGGGATGTGACTATTAATACATCTATAGAACAGGTCTACTAAAGCTTTTTGACGCCAGAAAACTGGAAGAGCCCTGTTCTTACATGTCGTCCCGAGTGTCCTACTAGAGCCTATATCTTTTTAACAGGACGTCTGTAAATCCCACCAATGAGCACTCACTGAGCTCTGTCAAGAGGACTCTTGTGAAAGACTTATAGAACCACTTGTATGAAAACTGTCTAGGTCTAAGACTTTCTTTGTTGCCCATAGAAACCAATCAGAGTTCTCCTTTCATTTTATATAGTGCTCTAAAAAAATAAAAGAGGAGCTCTGATTGGTTGCTATGGGCAACAAAGTCTTAGACCTAGATAGTTTTTATACATATTCCCCATAATGTTTATAATGAGTCCTTTTATTGCTACTAATTGGCCAAGAGGGGTTCCTGAGGCCTGAAAGGTGTCTTAAAGGGAATCTGTTACCATTTTTTTGACTAATTAAAACAAGACCCTGAACCATATTCTTTTCTTCTTAGCCATTTTTATTTTCTGATTGTATATTTTTATATTTCATTGTCTGTATAAGATTGTGGGGACAGCCATCTTGCTTGAGCTGCTTTTAACAGCATTTAAAGAGATGCTTTAAGGTAGCTTTATGGATCCTGTGAAAAGGATCAGTCCTATTGACTTCTAAAGGAGAGTTTTCTAGGCATGCTCTGTGACCTGGGAAGAAGTCACTGTGTAGGAAGGGTAGAAGGGTAGAAGGTGAGCTGTGAATATCTCTTATTGTGACTGGTGGATCCTGTGTTATCTATTCACATTGGTGTCACCTTTCAGTGTAACCACACTTGCACTGATAATGAGCAAACTACTGAAAATGTCTCTCTAAAGAACAGAAAGTCTCAGACTATTATTAGGCCTAGTGGTCAAAGTGAAAACTGCAGGACTTAAGAATGACAATAGGT
This sequence comes from Phyllomedusa bahiana, assembly GCA_025379985.1. NCBI lineage: Eukaryota > Metazoa > Chordata > Amphibia > Anura > Hylidae > Phyllomedusa > Phyllomedusa bahiana. The sequence continues at coordinate 11,644 of JAODAL010037329.1, forward strand.
CAGTTTTGATAACACATTCCCTTTAAGCATATATGATATTCTTGCTTTCAGCACCCCATCAGCACTCAGAGAAACATAATCATTTGTAATATTGCACTGTAACAAAGTATGTGCAAATTAATAAAGAGTTAAAAATGTAAAAAAAAAATTGCTCTTCAACATCAAAATATTTGTCCAGTTAGTTTAAAAAGATAAATACAGAAGAACAGGCACTCCGGTTTGTGCCAAGTATTCACTTATTTGGAAATATATTATTAATCAATAAAACAAAAAGTAAAACACCACTATGTGATTACCAACGTTTCAGGCAAAGCTCTTCTTAAAGTTGGGCACGGCACCTCTGATGCGCATTCAGTGGAGTATGCGCGTCTCAGGTGCCACATACAGCCTGAAGAAGAGCTTTGCCCAAAAGGTTGCTAATCACATGGTGGTGTTTATATTTTGTGAAATGGATGATGAATAAATATCTTATTTTCTGCATTCTACTGGTGGATGCAAGATGGACCCAATCACTATAACTGAGTCAGAGAGTGCCAGCTGTATACAACAAATTTCAAAGGATAAATGCAACCACCACATATCTTCGACTTGGTGCAACCAGATGTCAGTTGGCACTTAAAGGTTTTGTCTAACATAAGCACTGTTGGTAGAGTGACAAAGTGCATGAAATGTGAGATAAGGTAACTGATTCAGATAACTGACTTTCCGAACTGGTTTTTATGGTATGTTCACCGGGGGTAATTTCGGCATGGAGTTTGCGTTGTAGTTGCGCTCTAATACGAACGAGATGCACGCTGAAATTACGGTGATCCATAGTTCTCATAGAGAACTATGGATTACGCCTCCTCTCCCTGCTCGTACAATACGATCATATTGTACGGGCGGGGAGATAAGTGACATGTTAATTACTTGCGGCGAATGAGTAATGAATGTCAATGGGGCCGGCAGGCTGCCGCCCCCCCTGCGCCCCGGGAGTACGCGCGTATCAGGCAGGAGTACGCGCATATTAGCGCGAGCTCCCGAAAGACACAATGTACTGCGGCGTGTACTGTACACGCCGTAGTACATCGTGTGAACATACCCTTAGTATGGTCGAACTCCCTCCATTACCTGTTGTCTATTCTACAATCAGTTGAGTAGAGTGTGATTCAGTACAGACGTACGCTCACAGATAATGGAGGGCTCTAAGTAAGGGGGGAATAGTAGGGGGCTGCTATGGTGTGCAAATGATAAAATGTGTTACATAGAGACAGTATAATCCATTCAACAGAATCCAGATCTGCTGCTCCTCAATATTTCATCTTTTAGAGATTCAATGGAGAAATAAGGTTTAAACATTGCCCTTCTCCAAAAGGTGAACCTATACTTTGAAGCCTTTTTAGTCCACGCACTAACATGTCCATGTCATCTTAGATCAGACATGGAAATTTTATTCAGACACTAACCCCTCTATGAGAAAAGGTGCAGTTATCATGTTGTATAAAATAGGTTTATGCCAAATATTTCTAGCATTTTGCTAAATGTTTATAAATTAGGATGACTATTGGATTTCTAGTTCAATTTTATCCTAAAAAAGCAAACTCGCCAAAGAGATCACTTCTAAAATTACAACTAAAAATTTGACTAATAACCCACATAAGATGAGCTATTAAACGAAGCCCTTTGTGATTGTATATCCTCAGCAAATTATTACGAGTAGTTAATCAGAATGAATTCATGACGTATGGCATTGTGTTCCATTACCTAATGTTTATTTATAAAGCCATATATATATATATAGACATAAGCAAAAACAAGCAGCACAACGCATTTTATAATGCCTGTTTCTTCATTAAGATTTTATTATCCACCTCCTCTAAAAAGCCTCTTCCCTCACTTTGTTAGATCTGCTTTTACTCAGTGCTGTTTCTGCATTATTTTAATATTTGCTTCCCTACTTTACATGCACTCTCAAATTTTAAACAAGTAAAATTTGTGCATTAGCTTGCCCTTTTTCATTTATGATTTATGACTGACAGGTTCCTTGCTGAAACTTAATGGTATGAGAGAGACATTATTTTAAACATTAAAGTGAAAACCATTTACAAGTATGATAAGAAAGGTCTGTTGACATTAATCTTTAAAATAGCCACAAGGTGCTGCATAAGCTGTGGGTCCACCAACAGGTGAAGCTCAAGGGACAGTAAAAAAAATAAAATAAACCAAAGTAATAATACAAGTTACTTAAGAATACTTAATATACAAAGCTGATGGTATTTGACAGAGCTTTTATATATATGTATATATGTCATACATTATTTAAAGGTCTTCTTTACCGAACATTTGATTAAGACTGAGATCGGGTATGACATGGCTTGACGTATGCCAAGCTATTCCTTTCTTCTTGGTTGTCGGCTAGAATTATCTGTGACAGTATGGTTGCCAAAGACACACTGCCTAACAACAGCATTCTTTTCCCTGCAGCTGACCCTAGCAACCAATCCGTCTCAGATTACTGAGATCTCCAGATCAAGGCATATTTTTCCACTGTATGGGGAAGTACAAGAATGGACAATATGGCTTGGCAGGATTTGAAGGGGTTTTCCACTAAAAAAATATGAACTTGGGTCTAGGGTGGGCTACAGCATTAAAAAAACTGAAACTTACCCAGCTGTCCCCCGCTGTTGCCTCTTCGGAGCTCCAGACGATCTGTTCCTCTTCACCTTTGGGTTCTCATCCTGACACAGAGGAGAAGCTCCATGCGCTTACAATAGGGTGCAAGCTTCTCCAGCATGTCAATATTAGAATCTAGAAGTGAAGGGGAGCAGATAGCTGGGAGTTCCGGAGCGACAGCAGCGAAGGGGCAGACAGGTAAGTATTAGGTTTTTAAAATTTTTTAACCCATCCTGGCCCCAATTTCATAGAATTTTTTTAGTGGACAATCACTCTAACCAGAGCTTTCTCTTCTGCCAAATTCGCCATACATTTAGAATAACTATACAGAATTAGATAAACATGACTGATCTCTACCAGAACCGTGCCACTTCTGTCCATCGATTGTGTCTGACATTGTTACTAGGATTGATTGAAGTAAATGGGCCTAAGCTTCATTTTAACACGAAAACTCAAGGACCTCTGTCTCTCTTTCTGAATATGCTGTTAATTCTAATGGCAGCATTTTATAGAGCAGGAGGCGTTTAGCAAACTGATATATAGTTTGGTGGAAAGCAGATTCAGGATCGCTTGAGTAAGTTCCTGATTAAAATCCCTGCTTGGTGGTATTATTCAGTGATTGGCAGCCATCCCTGTATGAGCATGTATAAAGAGATGTCACTCACTGATTAGAACCACCCACTGGACCTCTAAATCTAGTAAAAGTGGATTTAAAATGATTAAAAAATTCTCCCAAAAACAATATAGTAGTCTGCTCATCTCCTCCTGCTCAATAACATGATGATGGCAGATAAAACTGTATGCTCAACGTGACTGGTTGACTTCCATAACTACTTAAAGGGGTTGTCTCACTACAAGGATTGCTTTTTACATTCAAGATCTTTCAAAAACTAGACACTTTGTAATTTCTGTCCAGTAATTGTCCTACCTATTCCTAAATATTCCCTTTTGTATGGGCTGCATCAGCTCCTCAGGTCACTATAGCTACAGACCTGTTTGATCTCTCCTGATAGGCTGCCAGTGCTGGTCACTATAGCTACAGACCTAGTGTCCTGAGCAGCTCATCACTGCAGGCCAGTAGAAGCCAGTAAACACGCCTCTGAATTAAAAAATAACATAGAGAAAACAGGAGAGAGGTAAGATGAATACATGTAGTGAGACAACCCCTTTAATGGAAGGTATGATTAACAGGTCTTTGGGTTCTTTTGGAAAAATTACATGACTTTGTCTGAACCGAACGGTAAGAAAAGTGAAACCCTATTACTGGATGTATGCAGCAACAGTGGTGATGAAGTCCTATTGATAAGTTTTCTTTGTTGTACAAAATACATCATGCACATGGACTGACCTTGTAGATTTTGCAATGGCAGAGTCATTATTCCTCCTGCTGCTGCAGCTGCCACCAGGCCTTGGATATTTGTAAGATTGGCTGTAGGCAATGTCAGCACCAGTCCTTGCTGTCCCCCAAGTTGCCCGGCCATGTTAAATGGGATGAGGAGTGGCTGGTTGAGGCCAGGAGCACCTCCTGGCATCACTCCAGCTACAGCGGATGCCAGTTGTTGTGCTGCTAGCAGTGGCTGGAAAATAAACATAAATCTGAGTTAAGCAGGTATGGGCTTATATGGCTTAGAAGACAGAAAAAATCTACAATGGTACACTGAAAAGCATTTCATAAAGCTCTCTACTTTATCAATTGGCAGCATGTTGTTTACAGTCTACTGAACTGCAAATGCAAGAAATAAAGCATAAAATGTGAATACAGTACATAAAAACTATATATTGCTAGAGCCATTGTTTAGTACTTGCATACAGTATAATGCTAGAATAGGATACATAAATGCAAGACACATGAATTACCAATATCTATCTAAATATATCAGGCTTTCCCATGAGACACATTTTACTTTAACCTACAAACAAGCAATTTCCTAGCCATTTCTGTTTAACAATAAAATAGGATGTTGGGTTCTTTAGCAAGCCACCGCTGAGCACTATTATAAACAGACAATAGGTCACCAGTGCACCAGGTGAGTTGTATTTGATGTTCAGATTAAATAAAATATTGCTCCCATTTCTCCTCTTGGTCATCATGTGCCAGTTTGATCAACGAAGTGTAAAGCCAGTTAAGGAATCTCTTGTTTGCTTTAAGGGGTTGTCCAACTTAAAGGAGTTTTGCAAAGAAGTGAGTTCCTTACCTCTTATCTGCTCAGGAGAGAAGATAAACTCAGCATACAGCATCATGAACGGGCTTCAGGGGGGAGAGGGAGGGGGCTGAGCAGAGAGCAAGGAAGCAGGGAGCGTCTGCAATGTTTACTCAAATAATTACATTACAACCAGTGGATTCTCTATACAGCAGACAGCCTCATACACTGCACTTTCCTCTCCAGTCGCTTGCAAGCTGGTTCATGTTCCCTGTCATCAGATAAGAAGTACAAACACGCAAGCGCCAGATCAGATCAGCTCCTGTCAGTGTCCTGGTCGTGTCTAATGTAAACTGTCAGGAAACTAAGGGCATGTAAAGAAAGCTGTAGCTCTCAGAGGCTTCACTTTTTGTAATCACATATATTTAGAAAAGTGATTAAATACCCATTTTGGAGGATCCCACGTCAACATTACATCGTGGCAAAACCCATTTAATTTTAAAAAAAATAGAAATAGGTCACATATGCTTATTAATAGAAGTAAAAACCATAGTCACCGCCAGTTCTCCACTGAAGCTACAGATGGTGGCGCCTGGCCTCTGTTTACTTCCTCTTCTAAGGTCAACGCATGACTGCTGCAGCTAGTCAGTGACTGTCATGTACCATTCCCTTGACATCACTGTTCAGGAAGGGAATGGCGTGTGAGCAGTTGTATCAGAGAAATGGAACAGGACTGCTAAACCACTGATTGGCAGCCACGATCACGTGCCAACTGCATAAGAGGAAATAAATATAGGGGCGCCGCCAGCCGCCTCTCCGCTGCACTGGCAATGTGCACAAAAGTGAGTATATATATATTTTTTTTAATTTATAAATGTCATTATTTCTAATTTTCAAATTTAAGTTGGATCATCCTTAAAAAGAACAAGAGTTTCCTTTGCACAATGTAGAGACTGGAGCAACAATCACATGTAACATAAAAAGCAAATACATCCACCCTAGCTTGTTGCTCTGATGGCCTATTGTGTGTTGCTTGATTGTGTCTAAAAAGCCATAACATGTCCTGGGCACTAAGGGGCATCGTAAAAAGTCCATTTTAAAATGTATTTTATTGTTGAACAGAAATGGCTAGGACATGCCTTACCTGTAGGGTGATGTATGTGTCAACCCCAGTGACAAACCCTTTACCAGAGCATTGGTACAGGCTTATCAGTGTTTTGAGATAGAGTTCTAAAAGAAAAAAGTGATGTAAATCTTTAAAAAATGACCTCAGCTTATTGTGACAATTAAGCCTAATAACTTTTTAGGACCCGATTACTGTATTTTTAGTGTATTGATGACTAAACATGCATTAATACAATGAAAACATGTTTTAATAGGGACTAGAATAAAGTTCTACTTGTATATGGGAGCTGCCTATGTTAAAAGGGTTTTATCGTTTGAAGCGTTTGTGCTCTTCAGCTAATTCTGAGATTGAATTTGAAATCCAGGGGCGAGTCTCTTCTCTCAGCAGGCTGTCTCTCCTTTCAGCAGGCGTGTCTCCCCTCACTGAAGAGCTGTGACATCATCATTCTGTATCTGCAGTAGAAGGGGAAGGTTGTCTGTAGAGGACAGCTATGCAGCCTCCTGTAATGTTCTCTTGTGTCTGCAGAGCCTTCAGCTTAAGGCTCCACAAGCTCCTTCCTGTGCTATAACCAGTTTTACACACAGCCTGAACTGATGAAACACATGTGAGGAATGAACACTACCCGCCCCCCCCCCCCCTCTTCCCCTCTGTTATCAGGCAGGAGACTGTGTAACTGTGTTATTAGGACGGAACACAGGACATAAGACTGTGTTATATGAAGGGATCTATGAGTTAAACAGCTGGGAGATGAGTATACAGCCAGCAGCCCTTTCACATAGCTGGTTTTACTTTCGGTTTTAACAGCTCTGAGGGGAGTAAACACAGAGTGTGCAGGCAGCCAATCACCGTGCAAGGGGCGTGTCCTGGGCATTTCCTGTCTGGGGTCGTATCCCAAAAGGCTGAATGAAATGTCAGGCAGCCAATCACAGCGCAGGGGGCGTGTACAGGGTGGAATCCATCCAGGGGCGTGCCCCGACTAGCCAATCACTGAAAAGGGGGCGTGTCCTGACTAGCAGCAGCAGAAATAGAAAACAGATGCACAGAAAAGCTTATATCTACTATACTAAGTGACTTAGGTAATGCAACCCAATTACAAAAGTGCTTATTTTTACTTTCCCCATAATCTGAGATATGATCTTTGTAGCGAGAAAACCCTTTTAAATACCAGACACAGCTCATAGACAAAAATAATAAACATCATTTTACTGCAATCCCAGACAACCACACATTTGTCTATTATTTCTCAGTAAATTACAAAAGACCTTATTTTTTAAATAAAGGATGGCTGGACCATTTTGCATTTAGGTGGTTGAGCAGCTATACAAGAGCTTAAGATTGCCACGAAAATGGTTAGCTGTAGTAAAGTAAAGCAGAGTAAAGCACTCAGCTACTGAATCCTGGAGCTAGAGAAACCTGTTTTCTTAAATGGTAAATAAAATTTCATAATTTGGCAGTCTGGTGGACAAATCTGGATGTGGCGGATCCCAGTAGAATAATTCCTATTTAAGTGCATAGTGACTTGTTAAAAATTTGGTGAGTGGAATAATGATATTTCAGATTTTTGGCTGGGCCCTTTATTTCCAGTGCTACAGTATACAAAAGGGTTCTAGACAACTGTGCTCTTACAACCCTATTCTGTGCAAGAAGTAATGAACATGAAGACATGATTTGACAAAGTTGGTGTGGAGGAACTCAACTGTCCCACACAGAACCTTGACTCTAAGGGTCACATGTATGAAAACTGTTTAGGTCTAAAACTCACTTTTTTTGCCCATAGGTTACTATGGGCAAAAAAGTGAGTTTTAGACCTAAACAGTTTTCATACATGTGGCCCTAAATCTACACCTTTGGAATGAATTGAAATGCCGAATGCAAGCCAGAACTTCTCATCCAACATCAATGCCTGACCTCACCAATGAACATAGAGAGCAGCAGCACTGGATGCACAAAATATGGGTACAACCCTCACCAGGCTTGAGCCAACAGTCCATATCCAACAAATAAATGAAGAGATTCAGGTAACACATCCAAGGAGAGAATTTTTTTTTTCTATGCGCCCGTTCAGCATTTCAGCTCATGCAGATGCCTTTCTCAAGCAGCTTGATTGAGTGAGCTTAAACACTGCACAGATGAATAAAGAATAATTTTGTTTTCTTGGAAGTGTTACCTGAATCTCTTCATTTTTTTGACCTCATAAGTCATATTTTGGCTAAAGGAGCCTGGCTTCCTACAGACATACTTAAAAATCGTGCCTAAAGTCCTTCCATTAGAGTGGTGGCTCATTTTGGCTGCCTGTATATCTACATGGCATAAGGGTTTATATGAATTTCTCTACTGTGATCTGGATCATTACTCTTTATCTATGAGTGGTCAAGCATAAATACAGTTTTATTTAGTTTTATTTGCCTGAAATATTATCCCCTTTTAATACACTGATGAACGCATACATTTTTGGGGACCTGTGTTGGGATCAAAAAATATTTTTGGGGATGTGTTGGGACCTTTGGGGTATATTGTTTCTTTTTTTTCTCCTCTTTAGTTCCTATTTTGAATTAACGTATACTTAAGGTGGCTGTGATTATTTACTATGTCCCCTTTGGTCATCTATGATCATTGCTTAATTATTTTGGACCTTTATGTTGATGTTTATTTAGTTTTTTTTATCTTGATTATTCAAAGTTATAATAATAATTAAATAAAAAATAATTGGTTTGCTACATGATGTACGGCTATCAATTATCTGATTACTCTTAGTAATACATGGTGACTGAGCCTATAGGTTTGAACTGGGATGTCCAAATAACTCATGTAGTTGTGATGGTGAGGTGTTTACATACTATTTTGTCATGTATTGCACATTTGCTACAATTAATTAAAAGCCTGATATCTACAAACAACTGAAAAATAAGACTGAAACAACGCAAAACAGTTAAAGTAATGTCAAAATACAGGTTAAAATACTTAAGCCCCAGTGGTAGTATCAGCTATGTATGCATTAGCAAATGAACAAGTGTTTACAGAAAATTGTGGAGTGAATAGTAATAGGTCCAAATACTTCTAACTGCTACTTAACATTTGTGGAATTTTTACAATTATTATAGTTTGCTAAATATTTTGCATGTCACTTTGACATATACCATTACAAGACATCTTAAAACTTCATGCCAGCGTATTCAATTTGTAAAATGCAGCCTTTGGATGATCTTAAAGAGATCAATAGTGGACAATGTCATTAATGGCCCCACTAATTGTCAGTTTGCTGAGTTATAAATAATTAATGTTTTCCTTAGTGACAAAAGTGCAGGCAATAGTATATAATGGATCATCCTCTTTTATATACATATACACAAACACATATATATATCAAAGTTTTCTAAAACTTGAGGCGTTTTAAAAAAGGTTGTCTCACTATGCTGTTTTAGAGAGCATCAGGCAGCTTGGGATTCACTCTTCCAGGTTAGGCTCTAGGTGGTTCGATAGCAGTAACCAGCATATCAGCTGCGTAATTTGTAGTGCAAAGAGTGACAGAGCTCGAAAGTAAACAAGCAAAAGTAATTAATCATCTCTGTAAGTGATAACACACTGTTCTCAAGCTGCTGTCTGTCCTGGTGATTTCATTCACTGCTCTCTGTCTAAGCAGGAAAGGAGAGCAGGACGGTAACCAGAGAAACCTGTGTGCATTAAGAGCAGATAAAATATCATCTCCTGACCAAGGTTATATCAAAAGAGAAATTTATTTGGAAAAAGTCTTAATATAACGTTCCCTACATATTGAAAGCTAATCTTTGTAGTGAGACAAGTCCTTTAAAGCTTGAACTGGAGATGGAAATGGGTCTGCTAGAGGTGAGATAATTAAAGTTCTCTAGTGGGATTTCTTTTTCATGTTAAAATCATGTTTAAAACACAAAATATCTAGATGATGATAATAATAATAATAATATCTAATTAATTACTGAGAGCTGAATTTGAAAACAAACCAATTTAGGATTCAAGAGAAGTCAAACACAGAACAGAAAGGGAGACTGAACAGCACGAGCTACCCATGCATAGAAGCTAAACTCCTAAACTGCAGATGTTAGGAAGAACTTTTAACAATGTAATCTCCTCCAGTCGCGATGTTACACACTTGTCTTCATCTGACACACACATTCTTTAGTTTGCGGAAACTCAACAGCTACTAATAATACAAATTTAATGATTGCCAAAAGCAATATGATTTTAAAAATCCCTCAGGAGATTTTAATATACTTGAGATGCTACATTCAACATCAACCTGTCTTTTCAACAATGCTGCTTACTCTTTGAGATCACAAAGTCAAGCAAGAGAACAAGAAGAGTGTGTCATACTAACATGCATTACATTAGAGGGGAGACACTTCATTGTATATTCACACAGTAAAGCATTTGGCCTAAATATGTATGAGTACAAAACAAGTATACTAAATGGCTTCATAACAAGTTTCCTAAGTAGAACAAGTCAATGTTGGTACAGTTAATATATACAAGAGTAGAACACATGGCCAATTACTTCCAAAGTCTAAACTGTCTAAACTTCTAAAAGTCCCAACTAAAAATTACCTTACACCATTTCTCCCATTGTACTGACATATAAAACAGTGCTATCTTTGTACAATTCTAATTTGTACAGTGTACCAATCCTTTCAATTTACTTACATATTGCTAGCATATGGCATAAATAACTAATATCAAACACCAATAACCAAAGACACTGGCAGTAATGCTAAAAATGGCAATCCCACTTAATTTCCTGACAGCTCCACCAGATACTTTTTGGAGGTCACATGGTAGATCATTGCCTATAACAAGCTGGTGGGTTGTCTTGGGAAGAAAACGTTGAGTAGAGCCAACAGAAGATAAGGGGCACAATGCTTTTCTAGTGCAAAATATAAAGCAGTCAGAACCCAAAAGATTGGACAAAGAATGACTATGTTAGTGACATAACATGAATGGATTGATTAAGACAATGGGCCACATGTATTAAAACTGTTAAGGTCTAAAACTCACTCTTTTGCTCATAGTAACCTATGGGTAAAAAAGTGAGTTTTAGACCTAAACCGGTCTAAAACTAAACATTTGGCCCAACATCTTTAAATATAAAAACAATAATTCTTTATTCCCACGTTATTATGCTCTGTGTGGGCATATCAAAGTGGGGTAATCCAGTTGACTACTGGAGGTTAGACAAGCCAAACCTGCATGGATCACCTAATGTTTAGGGCGGTAACAGTCTGAGAAGAGTAAGATGGGAGCTCAGGGGTTAGCACTATTACCCTGAAGTCCTGGGTTTCTGGGTCCAAATCTAACCAAGGACTATATCTGCATGGTGTTTGCATATCCTCCCCATGTTTTTGTGGGTTTTCCTTGGGTACATCAGTTTTCTCCCACACTCAAAAACATGCAAATAGGCTAATATGGAATTTAGATTGTAATCCTCAGTGAGGATGGGGAGCAATGTGGATGATGGTAATGTCTGTACAATAAGTAGCATTTTCTTTCAAGTTGAAATACCGAACCCATGAGCCTGGGAACGTGAACAATGCCTGCCACCAGCTAGATGATAAATTGCCCTTACTTATTGTTATTCATTCATATAGCACTCATATAAAGGAATAAAATAAATCCGGCCAGTTGGGACAAACTCTTTAACTGAAATGTATCATCTAGCTGGTGGCAGGCATCGTTCACGTTCCTAGGCCCATGAGTTTTGGATTAGGGTAATGTATATCTGCTTGAGAAAGAATTATGAAGTTTGAAAAGAGTATAATAATCATGATAACTCATTTGTGAAACACAGAAAATAGTTTGTCCTTCAAAAAAATGGATAATATAGTAAACTGTGTGTTAGAAAATGTAGTGGGCTAATGAGTCTAAATGTCGACTGCCCTGATCCGTTAACCTGTATAGCAATTTCTGTATATGAAACATACATGTATTTAGTTATCACATCCTTTTGATTTATCATTCAGGCAGTAGCTTCAGTTTATGATTTTACAGGATTAACCCAACACAAAAAATGATATTCACAATTATTCTGGTGTAAATTGCAAAAAAATAATCTCTTAGCATAACTGTAACTCTAACCCTAAATTAGTGATAGGGCTAGGCTTAGGTTTTTAAGCCTTTTTAGGCTTGACCTATCTCTTACATCCTCATGTGACATGTGCCTGAAGTGACGTCAAAGTGGCAGTGACGCCAATGGAAGAGTGTTTCTGGATCCGAAAAGCCCTTAAAACTTTAACCCTATCACTTATCCCGATTTGGAGTTTTGGTTAGGTCTATAGACACAGAAAAAAAATTGGGTTTGGGATGTCCCAAACCTGAATTTATTTAAAACTTTGGTCAAACCGGTGTCGAACCAAACAAGGTCAGATCAACACATAACCAAATGTATTGTCCTTTTTCAAAAATACTCAGTCCTTCCTATATAGCTATACATCTGACTTCAGCTTTCGAGGGATCCAGGACAGATTACTTTTTAACTCCTTAATGACCGCCCACCGTCTTTAGACATCGGAGTTTGCAGCCCCAGGCGCCGCAATTGCACTGGGATCGGGGCTGTACTACACAGCCCTGATCTCAGAGCATGTCCTGCAGGCATCGGGGAGCGGCGGAAACCTCCGCAACCCGATGCTTTAACCCTTTGATTGCGGCGGTGCGTTACCGCAGCGCAATCAAAGGGATCCCCTGCTCTGTCGGGTGATTTGGAACACCGGTTTACCCGACAGAGCCCAGGCAACGGCTGCACAGTCAACTCTGGGGACCTAGAGTGGCCCCAGAGCTGTCTGTGTAAGAAGCCAGTGATTAGGACTACTGTGTGCTGTCCTAATCACTGCTGTGTCAAACTGACACAGATTAGCATGTAATAGCATATATGAATATGATAATACATTAGTAAGTGTAAAAAAAAAAAATTAAAAAATGTAAAACAGTTTCCCTTCATGGGAGTAAAAAAAAGTACAAAAAAACCCATAAAAAGTGTTAAAAAAAAATAAAAAAATAAATAATAAAATAAAAATAAATATTTAATTAAAAATAATTGTGCATAAATTACACACACAAAAAAACCTGCACATATTTGGTATCCACACGACCGTAATAACCTGTAGAATTAATCTTACAAGTTAGTAAGTGTGAAATGTGAATGGTGTAAAAAAAAAAAAAAAAAACTGAAATTTTTTTTTTTCAACATTTAAAAAAAACCCTGCAATTATTTATAAGTGAACTTAAACTATTCCCCCATAAAGTACAACTCGTCTCGAATAAAACGAGGCCTCATCCAACTGCGTCATTGAAAAAATAGAAAAGTTACAACTGTTGAAACGCAAGGAGGCAACAACGAAAAAAATGTTCTGGTCATTAACTACTTTTTAGGCGTTCGGCTTAAGGGGTTAAGGGCTCAACATGGAAGCCTGACAAATGCCATTAGACTGTTCTTAATGAGATCTGTGAGTTCTCAGGCTTTTTGTTACTGGATAAAAAACTGCAGTAGAGTATTCTGCATGACACAGCTAATGGGAATAGGGCAATCACCAATGTAAATAACAGAAATAGGTGGTTGGGAGTCCTGAATTGTAGAAAGTGAACTTCATAGACACATTCACCCAGCAAATCAAACAACAAAAGACTGGAGTCCTATCTCAAAAAATTACAAAATACTTTATTGACATAATACATACATAATAAAAATTAAAAACACCATGTACAAACAAGAGGACAACCAAAAAAGGGGGGACACAGCGAAAGTGACAACATGTACTTCAATGTTAATGATTTACCAGCTATGAAATATCAATAGTGTCCACTGAAGAAGCCGTTTGTTGGCGAAACGCGTCGGGGCGGGGTCCGCGGTGATTCCTACTTCACCCTTTTGACATGGGTAATATAACTTGTTCACTATTCTTGACTTTTCAAGTGATGTTTGCTTGCCCAGTGTAGTCAGTGTAGGCTGTGGTATTTTTCTTTATATGTGAAACTTGTTACTAAGTTACAAAGCTTTGTATCAAGGATGCTATGCACTTTAACCCATGAGATACGCGTTTACTATACATACCATTTTTTGGCTATTTATGTACGTTATGTTTTGGGTATTTTTTCTGTGCTGGCACTATTGATATTTCATAGCTGGTAAATCATTAACATTGAAGAACATGTTGTCACTTTCGCTGTGTCCCCCCTTTTTTGGTTGTCATCTTGTTTGTACATGGTGTTTTTAATTTTTATTATGTATGTATTATATCAATAAAGTATTTTGTAATTTTTTTAGATAGGACTCCAGTCTTTTGTTGTTATATGTGATATGTTTGTGGGAGTATCTCTAGTCAGTAAGAAAGGAGTTTTTGGAGCTATTTGTTTAACATTCACCCAGCAAGTAGCTACATAGAAGTTAGTTGTGAAGTTGTAGGAAGTGAAGTTACAGTATAATGGAGTTCCTGCTTCTGTTGACTACCTCCTTACCTCACCCTCTCTCTTTTAGTGGCCCACAAGGTTCAGCTCTTGGATCCCTACTCTTCTACCTTTGTACTCTTGGCCTGCTACAGCTCATAGAATCCCACAGTTTTCAGTACCAGTACTATGCTGGTGACACTCACAAGTACATCTCTAGCCCAGAAGTGAACTCTCTGCATTCTAAGATCCCTTTCTTCCTGTTTTCTAAAACACATCATGGTTAAAATGGAGTTTATTTAATTCTCTCATCCCACTCACCCCCTAGATCTATGTATCAGAGCCAGTGCATCCATTCTTCCACCAGTCCCGCTAAGTCCCCTGTCTTGGTATAAACATTGACTCTTCCATGTCTTTAAAACCAAACATCCAAACTACAAATCAGCTTTGACTAGTGCATGTCCTCATCATCCCCCACCTAGACTACTGCAACATTTTTCTTTTTGGTCTCCTGTTTAGCATTTTGCTTCTCAGTAATCCATCGTCAACTCTGTTACCAAGTTAATCCAACTCTCCTCTTATTACTCCTTGGCGTCTTCCCTTTGCCCCCTCACTGTCTACCTATTACTCTCTAAATTTAGATAAAATTTTTCAATCACAACATTGGTTGCTCATAACCTGTCCCCACCATACATCTTTGCTTTAATCTGTTGATCCCTCCTCTTAATCTCCAATCCTCAAAAGTCATTTTTCATTTGCCTGCTCCTCAATTCCCCCTAGGATTTCTTATGTACATCCCCAATACTCTGAAACTCAATACCCAAAAACATCAGCTACTTTTCCACTTTTATAACAAAATAAAAAAAAAACCTTTTCAGGAAAGCCTACAACCTAAAACTACAATGATCCTGCTGTGATTACACCACCAAGCTTCTGCCTGCGCCTTCTTTTTCTTCTCCTCTTCCTTTTTAGATTTTAAGCTTTTCAGGCAGGGTCTTCCTTCCGTACCAGTTTGTACCAGCAGGTGGGATTTGCTATGATAAATCCAATCTTTGAATTTGTGGCCCTTTTGCAGCAAAACATGCATATGCTACAGACGGATTTTGCTGCTGTGGATTATGACACCGATTCATTGCAGATGTCACAATGTGCAGCATGTCGCAGGAATGAATATGCTGCAGCTTTGAAAATCTGCAAGCTGCTCTTTAACCCCATGATTTGCATTCCAATTTTCTTTTGATATAATAAATTCACACAATAAATCCAAATCAAATTTAACAAATATGAATTTAAGATTAAACCTGGTGTGTGTGGGAGGAGGGGGGGGGGCATGCTTTTTTATCTGGGAGCAGGATGGAAAGTGGAATCTGAGCTCTGTAATATGAAGGTTTGAATTACTTAGATCAAGATTTCTGAGTAAATAGCAGAAAAAATACTGGCCAGAATTCTTATAGAGGTATTCCTGTTTCATTCATTAGATTTAAACTTGTAGGCAAAGGTAAATAAAAACTATTACCATATACATTGCTCTTCTGATTTTGCTTCTCTTCGAAGTTAGGAGTAGATCTTACATCCTGCTTTTGCATACAAGCTTCTCTAATTACAGACCACCTCTCTCTCCTCTTACAGACTGAAAGATAAGGAACAGAGCAGTAAGTTATAACATACTGACCACTTGGTCAGTATGATATCACTTACTGCTCTGTTCCTTATCTTAAAAGACAAGAGCTTGTTTACATTACTTACTGACAAGCATTAACCCTTTAGAGCTCTGTAGCTTTCTGCACTACAGTTTACAAACCTTGACTCATGTCACTGTAACAGGCTCAGCTAGGAATAGCAGACCTGACATGACAATCAATAGTATAGAACCACCTACAGGCTAACCTGGAAGTGTGACTCTGAAACTGTCTGTGGCTCTGTAAAACAGCATGGTGAGACAATAGGAGTCCTGCTTACCCCACACATATGAAGTGATTGACAGCTTTTCCTGTATCAATGTTTGTACAGAGCAAACTGTCAAACATTTTTGGTGGGCTGGGTAAGCAGTGCTTTCATTTTCACTTTTATGATTTTCTCTTCTTTTTTACTTAAAAATTCAGCATCAAATCATATAAACCTGTATATTACAGAACTCCGCTTCTCTTCCTCCACATAGAGGAGCATAATTAACCTGACAGGTTCCCTTTGAGTATTAATTGTAACCGCAGCATAGAGTTTGCTTCCATCATCACATTTCTGTGGTATTTCTCCAAAGCGCATTAACAGAGGTAGAGGAGGTATAGGATCACCCAACAGACCTCACTGACTACAGTGGAGTTCATTGAGTTTCTGTCCTGATGTCTGTTGGAAAAAATAGTACGGCATGATGTGCTAATGTTTACAGAATTATTCACGGAATATGAGATGTGGGTAGAGATGAGCGAGCAGTTCTAGTTCAATTAGTGGTTGGTTTGAGGTTCTATTCGAACTAGAATTCGAACTCTAACCCCATTAATGTCAATGTGAAAAGATGTTCAGGTTAATTTTTGTACCTATACAGGTGAGGAGAAGCCACAATCACCATCCATAAGAGTAACTGGATACATGGAACAACTTAGTGAAGAAAATTTGGCTCTAAGACTGACAGAAAAAAATTCACAGGCTAAAATACTTCATTCCTTTCAATGGCTAAATGAAAAGATGAGGACAGCTTGCAAGCAGGGGCATAGCTATAGGAGGTGCAGCGATAGCAGCTGCTATGGGGCCTTACATCCTGAGGGGGCCCAAAAGCCCCTTTGACACATAGGAGATTTGGAGACGGTGTGTTATACAATTACTGATCCCGCAAAACTGCAAAAACTGAACTTTTGGGCACCGAGTGTGATTGAACAAATCCAAGCATTCTGTATAATATATATCCATGTATATGAGAGTTAGGTGTTATGTGAGCCTGCAAATGTCGCCAAATAACAGCTTTGGGTGTGAGAAAGATGCAGCCAGTCAAACTCCCAAACTTCCGAACTATTGCTGTCTATGGAGAGGAAAATGCTATCGAACTGAGAACAGTCTGTACAGTACAGAGAGTAAGCTGAAAATGGCGTTCACAAGGCAATACAGTGAAATATATATGACATGGTCATGTGATTTTAGCAGCCAATGAGAGCCCTACACCTCAACGATGACGTTTTTGACACTTCTCTGTGCTCTGCACTGATTGGTTGGCTGCCAAAAGTGCATAAAGGTGATTGGATGGCTGCCAAAAGTGCAGAAAGCCACTGAAAACGAAACTGAAAATGACGTGTCGAACTAGAACTTTACTTGAACGAACAGTAAAATGTTCGGTTCCAGTCCTAAAAATTTGAGAAGTTCTACTAGAACTTAACTTTTCTAGAACAGTTCAATCAACACTAGGGGCCACATGTATGAAAATGGTCTAAATTTAAAACTCACTTTGCTGCCCTTATTAACCAATCAGAGCGCTTCTTTGATTTTTGCAGAGAACTATATGAAATGAGAGGGGCGCTCTGATTGGTTGCTATGGGCAACAAAGTGAGTTTTAGACCTAAACAGCTTTCATATATGGGGCCCAAGATGTGGGCACTGAACCCCTAACACTGATAAGAACTTTGAAGTACAACTGTTCTTCAAAATAATAACATTTCTGGCCTACAGTATACCAAGACACTACCTGGACCACTGCCAATGTATTGTTTACAAAGGCACATAGGCACATTGGCTCATCCATATCCCAAGTGGATGTATCTGGTACTGCAGCATGTATTGTTACAGCGGTATTCCCACTTTAGACAATTATGGCATTTCGCTAGGATATGCTATCAATAACAGACAGATCTGGGCCCCACTGCTGGGACCCGCATCTATCTCCAAAGCAAACCCCAAAACTTATTTGTTTTGAACAGAGAAGTGATTGGAATCCATTGAAATGAATAAGAGTTCTGATTACATCTCCGCTCGACTATACTCAGAACTCCCACTCATGTTTCGGGGCTTGTTTTGAAGATAGGTGCGGGTTCCAAAGTGGGACCCGCACCTATCAAACGATGATGGTAAATCCTAGCAATATGTCATCAATCTAAATTGGGACAACCCTTATAAGTGAATCCACAGCACAACCATGACTTTATATTGCTTATGCTTCACACTTGTGTGAACATACACTAAAACAGTAAATTAGGAATAGAGAACGTCAGAGCACAAGATCATCTTAAGGCTATGTCTACAAAGCTTATGTTAATATCGACATACCACGTTTTTGGCACGGGTTTGCGCTTAAAGCTGTGGTCAGTTTTTGTATTTGCCGCCAGCTTAGTATATTGATTGACTGTATGGGAATCCAACGGAAGATAGAACATGTTCTGTCTTCCAGCGGAGGGCCTGCGGTTTACCAATCCGACAGTAGAAAATCGTAGCATGGATTTTGTGGCCTATGCGGTACAATGGGGTTACAGTCGTATTTTCGGCGGATTCTAAATACTGAATCTGCCGAAAATCCGACCAGAAACCAGTTCTGTGTAGGCATAACCTAAGGGTGGCTTCACACACAGCTTATTTTTGGAAACTGGCACAGCAATATCTTGAGCAAAAGCTAAAGCGGATCCTGAAGGAAGCAGAAGTATAAGTCTCGGCTTTATATTTCCTATTCACCTTGGGTCCACTACTAGTTTTGGCTCAAAAAACTGCAGGGGAAGTTTACAAATAAAAAAAAATGTGTAAAACAACCCTAAGACTTTAGGCTATGTTCACACGGCTTAATTGCGGGACGTATTTTGCCCCGCAATTACGCCGTGTGTACGGGAGTGGGGCAGGGGAGAGGGGGGGCGTCAGCCCGCCGGCCCCATAGACATTCATTATCCACGACGCGTATACGCCGTGAATATTTGACATGTCACTTCTCTTCCCGCTCGCCGTATTTTGCGAGCGGGGAAAGGAGACGTAATCCATAGTTCTCTATGAGAACTGTGGATTATCATAATGACTGGAACGGATTTCAGCCGTAATTCGTGCAGTACGGCGCGAATTACAGGCTGAAATACGTCCCAAAATAAACCGTGTGAACATAGCCTTAAACATAGGTGGATTTTTCATGCAGTTTTTAAACCAAAACTAAAAGTGGATCCGGCAAGTTGTACAAACATAAATCCTTCCTTTATATTTCCTCTTTTTTATTTAATCCACTCCCGGCTTTGGTTAAAAAGAAACTCCTCATAAAATGCTATCAAACTGTATGTGTAATCCCAGCCCTAAACAGTTAAATGTGAGCAGGGAAAAATGAGCCTGAGCTACTTATCTAACAGTGAAATCTTCTCCATAGGGAGCTATTTTGTCTAACAAGCTGCTTTTCCATATTTAATGCAGAAAAAAGCGTTGTGACACAAGTCTTCAACATTTCCAATTTATGTGTCTTGCATTTAGAAGTTTTCATAAAAATGACTTCTTCCTGAAAGTTCCAGTTTATATTATGGAAATATTGTGATCTAGTCATGAGTAGTGTGTACAAGTAACAATTAAAGGGACATTTAACCACAATACAAAGGCCTATAGAGAAAGACACAAAGTATAAATGGTTCTAGTGGGATATATGACATTATGTAGGGATTATAAGAGCAGAAGTCTCTCTGAACTTCCCATCAGTAATTCCATTGAGGAACAATACAATAACCCTGTGCCTAGTCTAAAATAACCAATAACTGGATACAGCATGCTGCATTAAACTGGATCAAATGTAGATAAATTACATCTTAGGGGTAGGTTCCTTTTAGTGAAAAGTCAGTTCAAGTCCATTAATTGCTTCCTGGGCCTGTGAACACTTCTTGTTAATTAACATAGTACTTATCAGGTGACTGGGGGCTGTTTAGAGGGTGCACTCATCTTAAAGTCACCCTGCTATAAAAGGGTCTATCTGCTGATCAGTAAATAAAGAGCATTGCCTAATACATTTAACATAGTTAAATACTAAAATTATAAACAAAAATGCATAAAAATATAAAAATTAATTAAAAACATAATTAAAATAAATTCCAAATACTTTGAATACAGCCAAACTAATTCTAAATAAACACAAAGAATAAGCAAAATGTGTAGGAATTAAGTCTATGAATTATATATTTTTCAAAATGTCATTACCTGAGGCCCAACCGAGAATCCTGGATGAGACTGGCTAGGGTGATGAGGATCGTTTGCACCCGACTCAGCCGGCACGGAGTTGCCTCTGGCCCCTACAATGTAAAGAGAATGTGTGTCTTATTATGTGAAGCAGAGATCAGCACGTTACATTTCACTTGTGATGTCACAGAGCATCAGACTGAAAATGATATGCTTAAATGGTTTATCAATAACCCGAGAGCTCAAATCACTTATCAGCTGCATAAATTATGCTAACGCTCATTCATAGCAGCCGGCTCATTCAGGAGATACAACGATCTGACAGCGAAGAAACTGAACCTATCATCAGCAAGGCTAATGTGGGTCGCATTATCCATCAATTTACATACATGACTTCCCAGCGAGACTGTGTAGTGTAATTTCTTTTCATGCTCCAACGAGCGAGAGCTAGTGTAATTCCTAAGCATGGAACAAATAAAGAAACACCAGGAGCAGGATTTCTTTTTTTCTACTGATGTACAATAATATCTTTGTCTCCTGATGCTCAAGCAAAAAAAAAAGTAAATGAATAAAAAAAATACCTCCATTGTATATGTCTACAAGCTGCATATGTACAATTAATAGAACGGATTGCAAATTGTTTTTTTAAGACTAGGTTCGCACGTTGCGTTTTTGTTGTTTTTTTCAACGGCATAAAAAATGCAAAAAAGCTACATTTTTAAAGCATGCATTATCTGCATAAGTTTTGGTGCATGTTAAAAGCATGCAATATCTGCATTCATTTTTGCTGCGGATCTTTAAAACATGCATTATTTACATGTAGTTTTTAATGCGTTTTTAAAGCATGCATTATCTACATGTGCTTTTGATATATTTTTAGAAGCATACATTATCTACATGCGCTTTTGATAGATTTTTAGAAGCATGCATTATCTACATGCGGGTTTGATATATTTTTAGAAGCATGCATTATCTACATGCGGTTTTGATATATTTTTATAATCATGCATTATCTAAATTCGGTTTTGATATATTTTTAGAAGCATGCATTATCTAAATGCGCTTTTGATATATTTTTAGAAGCATGCATTATCTACATGCGGTTTTTATCTATTTTTTAGAAGCATGCATTATCTGCATGCGGTTTTGATATATTTTTTAGAAGCATGCATTATCTACATGCGGTTTTGATACATTTTTTAGAAGCATGCATTATCTACATGCAGTTTTGATATCTTTTTTAGAAGTATCTACATGCATTTTTTATGCATTTTAAAACATTCATTATCTACATGTGGCTTTGATATATATTTTAGAAGCATGCAGTATGTACATGCATTTTAAAGCATTCATTATCTGCATGCATTTTTGTGACATTTTATTAAAGCATGCTTATCTACATGGATTTTGGTGCATTTTTAAAAGCATGTGGGGCCATGTGTATGAAATTTGGTGTTTAAATGCCAAATTTCAGGACACATGTATGAAATCTGTCTAGGTCTAAAATTCACCTTGTTGCCCAAAGCAACCAATCACAGTGCCCCTTTCTGTTTTCCAGAGCACTATATGAAATGAAAGTGGTGCTCTGATTGGTTGCTATGGGCAATAAAGTGAGTTTTAGACCTAGACAGTGTTCATACATGTGGCCCTTCATGCGCATCATAATAGCATAGAATGCACCTGATTTATGAACCTGCTCAACTGCGGGTCATAAATCAGGTGCATTCTAGCGTTAGGACGACACTACTGGCTCAAGTAAACCACTTTGAAAGGGATTCAAGTGTTCCAACAGTAATGCGTCTAGAATTGCTGTAATGAAGCTATACATCTAAAGCTTCATAGAGCTCTAGTGTACACCGCCTCCCGCACTACCCCCGAAATCAGACGCATTAAAAAGTGTCACGGGTGCTCTGTAATGCGCCTGATAATGGTGTTCCGGAGGGTTTTCAGTAATGCGACCGGGGCTGCGTCTGATATATGGCTGAAAATACGCCAGACTTCTGGTGCAACCCCGTTCATACATGTCTCCCGTGGTATCTACATTCATTTTTAAAACATGCATTATCTACATGCGTTTTTTTGAACATTTTTAAAGCATACTGTATCTACATGTGGTTTATTGAAGCATGCATTATCTCCATGTTGTTTCGATGCATTTTTTAAAGCATGCGGTATCTACATGTGTCTTTGATGCGTTTTTTAAAAAACATGCATTATATAAAAAAAATTAAAAGCATTATCTACATGCTTTTTGATGCATGTGTAAAACATGCAAAATCTACATGTGTTTTTTTTTATGCATTTTTTTTAAAGTAGCTGCTATTTACTTTACTGAACCTGGTGTAAGAATCATACTTATTTACAAAACTATATAATTTTAGGCAATAAATTAAGATAAACCACATATAATGATTTCCTGGTGATTCATGTAAGGTAAACTGAAGAAAAATGACTCTGTTGAATCTTAGAATATGAAATGTTTACTTGTACAGATTAAGACATGTTGGAATGTCATTTGTGAGGGTCTCAGCAAGAAACCTACTAATATCTAGATTTAAGGCATCACTTATGATGACTTATGCCGCCCTATCTGAGAGCAGGGTGTGATAGAGGGAGAGAAGCTGCAATCTGTGATATACAGGTTTATATGATTTGGAGCAGAGTAAATCCTGATAGGACTCCTGAACAGACAAGGGAAGTCCTGCTCAATCCGCTCACATACAGTGACTGACAGCTTCCCCTGTATCAGTATATGTACATAGAAAATTGTAAATTACTGTATGTGGGGTAAGCAGTATGACACAGGGCTCGCCGCGGCCGTCCCCCTGCGCTTACGGGGTCCGGCGTGGGTGCTGCAGCTGCCCTTGCCCTTGTTCTTCTGCTCCTGCCCAGGAAACCCCATACTCAACAGTCCCCGCTCCTGTGTCCGGCTCCGACGGCTGCCGCGCGCGTACCCGCTGCTTAGGATGCGCGCGCGACGGCTGCTCGGGATTTAAAGGGATAGCGCGCCGGTAATTGGCCATTGCTGGCTGCTGACCCTATTTAGTGTGCATGCCTACTACACTCACTGCCAGTTCGTTGGTGTGTGTTTGGAGTGCTTAGTCTGTATTCAGAAGTCTCTCTTGTCTACCCGTGTACCAGTCCGCCTGCTTACGTTTCCTGACCTTGCCTGTTTGCCGCCTGCCCTGACCTTCTGCCTGCCTCTGACCACGAACCTCAGTGCCCGTCCTGACCTCCTGCCTGTCTCCGACTACGTCTCTGGATTACGATTCTGTACCACGCATTACCCCGGCCGCCATCGCAAGCAAGTCACGTCAGGGGTAGCGACCTGGTAGCCTCACGCCGCAGCAAGTCCATCCCGCTTTGTGGCGGGCTCTGGTGAATAACAGGGGCTACTTAGACTCCGCTCCCTGGCGTGGCTTAACTATCATCGCTTGCGGTGGTCCAGCGAATCCACCGAACCATTACACAGTACTTTCAGTTTAACGTTCATAGTTTTTCTTTGCTTTTAAATTCAGCATCAAAATATTCAAACCTGTATATCACAAAGCTCAACGTCCCTCTCACTATGACACTCTGCTCTCAAATTAGGGCAGCTTAAAGCACCTGATTCCCTTAGAGCTTGCATCTTTAGGTCCATAAGTTTTCCTGTTGATATTGATGGAAATGGAGGTGATTGTCCCGCTTTTAATACTGGATTGTGTTAACAATTTCCATATATCTATAAAGGCTAGAGCTCTAGTTTTCTTACTCAGAGCTCTAAATCTCATGTAAACACATTGATTAAAATAATAGAATTCTGGCTTGTAGCTGTCACTAAGTGGAATTTAAAGAGGCCCTATTACCTTCTTAAAAAAATTGAGCTGTCCATGTACGTGTGATGCCAGGAGTTTTCTTTTTCTCCTACTTCCCCCCATTCTTTAGCTATTAGTGCTGCTAATTTTGGTAGTTAATATGCACATGAGATCCTAAGCTATCAAGTCTTGGATCTATACTTGTCTAGGTGTGCAGTGTTATGTGAATTGTCCAAAAAGCATGATGAATTGAGAACTGAGCATAATCTTGTAAGCTGATGTCATTCTCACAAGATCACATAGCAAGAGCTGCTCTGACACTGTTCATGCTAATTGGAAAGAGTCAGAGAACTAGGGTTCAAGACCCTCAGCACACTTATGCAGATTTGGTCCTAGAAAGTCAAGTGGGAGGTAGCTTGACTAGTCAGTGTCAAAATTAGTAGTGCGGTTTACTTTGGAATGTTGGAGTAAAAGAAAAAAATGGTCACAGTTCTTCTTTAAAGGGAATGTATTTGCAATATTATTTTTACTAATTAAAACCAGATAATGATACATATTCTTTTTGTCTTAGTAGTTTTTATTTTCTGATTACAGATTATTTTAAAATTCTGTTTTCTGTATATGAGTGCAGCCATCTTGCCCGAGCATTTAGGATATGTTCACGTCTTATTTCAAAGCGAAATTGCGCATGCATTTCGCCACGTAATGCGCGCCACAATTACGGTAATTCATAGCTCTCATTGAGAGCTATGAATTGCGCGTCGTTTCCCCGGGCGTATGATACATGTGACAATGCATGTCAATGGGGCCTGTCAGGGGCTGCAACCCCCCACCCCCCGTGCTTTAGGAGTACGCGCTTCCAAAACACCCGCCGTATTTACTCGCCGCAATAAGCCATATGAAATACCCTCACAGATATTCTTTACAGCAGCTAAAGTCACACAGTAGCCTGTGGACACGGGCTGACTCATTGACTATGGGAGAGTTTTCTAGGTGTACTCTATGACCTGGAAAGAAAAGGGTGAAGGTGAGCTGTGACTATTTCCTACTATGAATGGTGACAACCTGTCTTATCTATATATTGGTGTTACATCTTATTGTAATCCTGCCTGGGATGATAATGAATAGGAAGTTTTAGAGTATTATTAGGCCTAGTAGCTGGAGTGAAAACTGAAGGATTTTAGGATTTTGTTAAAACCATAGATAGTGATATGGAAAAATAAGAAAAACATCTTAAAAATAAGTTTAACACAAAAACATGCTTCTTTTCTGATAACACATTTCCTATAAATAGCATGTTGGATAATGTTGCTTAATTCAGTGCATAATTTGTATGAAGTAGTCCCCTAAACCCTGTCTGCTGTCAGCCAACTTTAGTATAAAACAAGGAATACCTACTTCTAACATTTATGGCACATATATGATCTACTTACATTTCACACATTCATAGTGATGATAATGCATAACAGGTCAAGACGTTTTTCTTAGGGCATGTCCCCACTGCACGGGTTTTTGGACAGTTTTTCAGCCGGTTTGCGGTTTTTCAGACCGCCTGAAAAACCGGCCGAAAATGAGCACAATCGTGCTCTATGGAAAACCTGTGCATCCGTCCGTGTGCACGGGTTTTGCCGTCGGACGATTTTGCCGCCGGAGGTCCGGCGGCAAAACATTGTAGAAGCACAATCTTCCATCCAGTTTCCGGACGGAAGATGTGCTCCTCAATGGGAGGGGGAGGGCTCTTTCTCCGATCATCGTGGAAAAGCCGTCCCCCCCGCGGCCGTGGGGACGGCCGCAAAACAGGACAAATACCGTGTGGATGCGCCCTTATGGATTACAATTTATCGTATCCAAAAGTTAACTATGAAGATACACTGACATGATAATTTCTACTTAAATTATAATATTTTCAGACACATTAACCTATTCCTGTGTGATACAGTTATTATATATACAACCTAGAGACATTGGGATACATTTACCATTCCTGTCTAAACCTAAACAGGCGGTCTAAGGATGGTCATGATCATGGTGTTTGATCATTTTGGCACATTTTAAGACCTGTCCAGCTTTTCCAGGCCAACTTTTCATTGATTTACTTTGCAGCAAAATTTTAAAGTGGAGTTTTGTTGTAATTTTGTTGCACACTTTATTCCATTTACCATACACTTGGCCACACTCTCTTATTGATGCTAAAGTCTAAAACTAGAACACCCAAAAATGCATGAAAATGTAGTGCTTTTTGGCTCATTTTGCAACAGATTTTTTCTGCAAGTTCTATAGTGTATTCCATTGTTTAGTCGTTACTTGGTTCAACAGTTCTTGTGGGTTCAGTGGGTTGCTATACATTTACTGTTAGCTACAGCTTATTCACTTTGACCTCTGACTTGTCTGCTATCTGGAATCCCATAGTGCCTACCGTGAACTGACCGATCAATCAATTGTAGATGCTTGTGAGACTGTAATACTGTACCCAAGCTCAGTTCTGCATAAAGTGCTGTTCCTCATACTGTTTACTCACATATGACCTGCTTACTTACTTTGCTTTCCTCTTTACAATTTGCTTTAACAATGAACTACTTGCTATAGTAATTCAGGGGACCCAAGAGATAAAAGGGTTATGGTTAAAGAATGTTGCTAAAATACATATTTTTTTTTAGAGACAATGTACCGTTTTTCTAAAGGTACAATGTTGGTCGTTGAGAAAAATTCTAAATAGCTACTTAACAATTTTCTCAGCATTTTGGAGTTAGCGTCAATACAAAATAATTAACTATACATACAATGTATGACCAGCAATAACTGTAATTTTTACTAATTTTGGGTACAGGTTTCAAAAAATCTTGAAGAATATGCAACAGTAAAAGAAACCTGTCACATTGAACATGTTATCAGATCTGCTGATGGCATGTTGAAGAGCAGATGAAGCTGAGAAGCTGGATATATTTGTTTGTGGGGGAAAAATTTGTAGAACTTGTATTATATGCATCTTAATCCTTACTTATTATAGGTTAAGGAGTCCAAAGTGCGGCCTTATTAGCGACTGACAGCATTAGGCTGGATTCACACAGCATCAGACAAAAACCCTCTGAAAGTTGACTGTTTTTTGTCCAATGCATGACCGCGGTTTTTGTCATGTTCTGCACAAAAACTGTGGTCAACTTTGGCTTTTTTTCCGTTGGCCATACAACTGAATGTATGGAAAACCAACGGAAAGATGACAGGCGTCGGCGGTTTTTACCACATGTTCCTAAAACCAACAGAAAATGATCTAAAAAATAAAAATGACCTGTGTAGACTACAGGTTGTTTTTTCTCCTAAAGTCTACAGGCACGCAAAATGGTCGGATTTTCAGCGTTTTAGAATTTTAAAACTCAATATACATACTAAGATAGCTGTCAATCACTGATAAAACCATCCACTAGACTTTTTAACCCAAAATAAGCAGGAATTCAAATGAATAACATACAAGTTCTACATTTTTTCCCGTGGAGAACAATGTATCAATCTGCTCAGCTCCTAATGCTCTATAATATACTGCTGACATATCAGACAGTATGTTCAATTTGATAGGGTCTCTTTAAATGTTATTCTAATAATAGCTTAGTCTCTTCTTATCTAAAGCATGTATAGCTGAGTTAATTGAATCTGTTCTCCACCTACAGCTATTATACCTGACATTCTAGATCAGTAGGACAGTTTTAGTACAGTAGACTTCATATACAGTAAAATTGGAGAGAAAACCAAAAGAGAATCAAAATGAATTATTTAAAAAAAAGAAAGGTCAAAGGTGGATAAATAGTCTTGACTTTATAGTTGTATCTTCTAGACAGTCCTTTTAACAAGATGCAGGCATGGGGCTTAAATCAGTTGACAAAAATATATGATATGTTGGTAAAAGTTCAGAATATTTTGTATATTTTATGTCAATGGAGGGTATATTGGTGTCATTTGAGGATTACAGAATTGTTAATCAGTTTCCCTTGCTGGCCTTGTATATAATATTTGGGAGGTAAAGGGAAAAAGAAATTAAAAAACTTGGATATACTAAATATCTGGCATAAGGGTAAGTTGTAAAAAAATAAAAACTTTTCATGGTTTAAAACCTGGGAGTGTAGGGGGAGGGCAATATTGAAGCCGCTATATGAAGGTGTCTCATTAAAAAGCCAGGGCCAACTAATATCAATACCTTTTTAAATACAATGGACCTCATTTATGAAAACTGTCTAATAGTAAGACTGTCTTTGCTGTCCATATCAACCAATCAGAACTCAGCTTACATGTTTTAAACTGCTTTGGGACAATAAAAGCTAAGCTCTGATTAGTTGCCATGACCAACAAAGACAGTCTTACTGCTAGACAGGTTTAATAATGCGGCCCATTCATTTTATTTCAAATTTAATTTAATTCTAGAATTACTTTCCCAATCAAAACTTTAATAATTTCTTGCTCTCCTCCTGGGTATTCATTTCATTGCATATATTAAACTTATGTCCTACATCCACCGTGAATTATTTCAGCTCATATCAGAGTGTGAATGCTAGTTGACACAATAGCTATAATCTATCCTCCAACAGAGGAAATATTAAAAAATTATACCTCTAAGGGTAAGTTCACACGACTTATTTTGGGGTGCATTTTGCCATGTATTGCGAGCATACTGCGCTATAATATA
>JAODAL010037330.1:0-40536 GCA_025379985.1 Phyllomedusa bahiana
GCCCCCGGCTATCCAACATTGCTCCCGGCTAAAAAACATTGTTCCTGATATCCAACATTTTTCCCTGATATCCAACATTGCTCCTGGCTGTCCAACATTGCTCCTGACTATCCAACATTGCTCCTGACTATCCAACATTGTTCCTGACTATCCAACATTGCTCCTGGCTATCCAACATTGCTCCTGACTATCCAACATTGTTCCTGGCTATCCAACATTGCTCCTGGCTATCCAACATTGTTCCTGACTATCCAACATTGTTCCTGACTATCCATCATTATTCCTGGCTATCCAACATTGCTCCTGGCTATCCAACATTGTTCCTGGCTATCCAACATTGCTCCTGGCTATCCAACATTGTTCCTGGCTATCCAACATTGCTCCTGACTATCCAACATTGTTCCTGGCTATCCAACATTGCTCCTGGCTATCCAACATTGTTCCTGACTATCCAACATTGTTCCTGACTATCCAACATTGTTCCTGGCTATCCAACATTGTTCCTGACTATCCAACATTGTTCCTGGCTATCCAACATTGTTCCTGGCTATCCAACATTGTTCCTGGCTATCCAACATTGTTCCTGACTATCCAACATTGTTCCTGGCTATCCAACATTGTTCCTGGCTATCCAACATTGCTCCTGGCTATCCAACATTGCTCCTGGCTATCCAACATTGTTCCTGGCTATCCAACATTGTTCCTGGCTATCCAACATTGTTCCTGGCTATCCAACATTGTTCCTGGCTATCCAACATTGTTCCTGGCTATCCAACATTGCTCCATCCTATCCAACATTGTTCCTGGCTATCCAACATTGTCCCTGACTATCCAACATTGTTCCTGGCTTTACAACATTGCCTCTGACAACAATCTCCTCAAATATACAGCCTCACCCACAGGTTTTCTCCATGTCTATAAGGGGTGTGGCTCACATAAAGGGGCGGTGCCACTTATAAGAGCAATTCATTAGCATTACTAGAATCGGTCTCTGTCCAGTTTCTATACTAGTTTGATCGAACTTGTTAAAAAAATTCAAAAACCCAATATTTTCTTTAACCTTAACTGTCACACTGTCATAGTATACAGAGTATATAGGCCAGGCCTCCATCTTGTATTTTCTTAATTCTAATATCTGTTTCTTTCAGATATATTTTGAGTCTAAGAAATCTGTCTTCCTCTCATTAGTTGTAGCTGAAGTTGTGACTTTACTGGTAAGAAGTTTCTCTTAGAACAATGGCCAATTGGTTTGAAGACACCCGCACTGGTTCAGATTTATGGGTAGTTTGGTCTTCACTTATTAACTTAGTAACAAAATGTTGCTGTTATGAAGACAAGCATGAATAGCCCATTAAGCTATTATAGATCTTTCTATATTCTGATACCTAACGCCTTTATTTAAATTACTAGATAAACTTTTGGACTTCTATAGGTTAATGTAAGTAATCATGTGACTTCATTTACCACTGTTATACAATAACCCTCTTCTAAGGGGCTTCTCTCCGGGCGATCTGGATTCACTAACTGTGTGGGTGAAATTGCTCTCCTGCTGTAGCCACCTGGCCGATACCCAAACCTCTAGCACTAAAAAAGCAAGTTCTTTGTATACTTGGCCTGAGGAGTTAACTTGCTATTTCACGGTGCTCCCGAAACAGCTTTACTTCTACATCATCATCTAGTGTCCTGTCTGACATCACTACTAGTTACTATAATATGGGCCCTACAGGCTCCCATTTATTGTTCAGTTTGTGGGCAGTTCTACAGCTTCAGGCTCCCACTTCCTGTTCAGGATGTGGGCGGTTCTACAGCTTCAGGCTCCCACTTACTGTTCAGGATGTGGGCAGTAATACAGCTTCGGGCTCCCATTTTATGCCCAGGATGTGGGCGGTTCTACAGCTTCGGGCTCCCACTTCCTGTTCAAGCTGTGGAAGTTCTACATCCTCAGGCTCCCACTTCCTGTTCAGGTTGTTCTATAGCATCTGGCCATGAAGCCATGATAGGGGTTGATCATAGGCATGGCCAGATGAGAGGTTACATATTTGAGTAGGGCTCACTGGGAGCCTATAAGATTGTTAAGATCGCCATGAGTGGGAACGGGTCTGGAAATGAACCTTCACCACCTTTACTAACCTGCCGGTGGTTCTTCTTATCTCTCCTTTCACCAGAAGATGTTGGAGCCCCTGCAGAGACAGATATGGAGAATTGGGATTGGTCTCCGGTCACCCTCGGCCGGTCATTATTGAACTGAGATCTCTTACCTTTCGTAGCTGCACATTTCCAGTAGAATAAAGGCACCACAGACAGCGGGATCCCGAGGAGTAGGAGATAGTACAGGTATACTACAACAAGGGGAGGTGACCCTGTAGGAACAGGAGACCACAAAAATGTCATCAATGAGACAAGTGACATCCAGAGACGGATGACACTTGCAAAGCCCATGGCTGGAGATGTTTCTTCTGTACTCGTGTCTCAGTTGCTGGTTATGAGCCACTGACTAATGACCTCTTCTCACATCTGCAGGCTAAATGGAGACTCTGAGCGAGCTCATGACCAGTCACTGACCAATGACCTCTTCTCACATCTGCAGGCTACATGGAGACTCTGAGCTCATGACCTATCACTGACCAATGACCTCTTCTCACATCTGCAGGTTACATGGAGACTCCGAGCTCATGACCAGTCACTGACCAATGACCTCTTCTCACATCTGCAGGCTACATGGAGACTCTGAGCTCATGACCAGTCACTGACCAATGACCTCTTCTCACATCTGCAAGCTACATGGAGACTCTGAGCTCATGACCAATGTCCTCATGTCACATCTGCAGGCCACATGGAGACTCCGAGCTCATGACCAGTCACTGACCAATGACCGCTTCTCACATCTGCAGGCCACATTGAGACTCTGAGCTCATAACCAGCCACCGACCAATGACCCCTTCCCACATCTGCAGGCAACATGGAGACTCTGAGGTCATGACCAGTCACTGACCAATGACCTCTTCTCACCTCTGCAGGCTACATAGAGACTCCAAGCTCATGACCATTTACTGACCAATGACCTCTTCTCACATCTGCAGGTTACATGGAGACTCTGAGCTCATGACCAGTCACTGACCAATGACCTCTTCTCACATCTGCAGGCTACATGGAGTCTCCAAGCACATGACCAATGTCCTCATCTCACATTTGCAGGCCATATGGGGACTCTGAGCTCATGACCAGTCACTGACCAATGACCTCTTCTCACCTCTGCAGGCTACATGGAGACTCTGAGCTCATGACCAGTCACTGACCAATGACCTCTTCTCTCATCTGCAGTCTACATGGAGATTCAGAGCTCATGACCTTTGTCCTCATCTCACATCTGCAGGCAACATGGAGACTCTGAGCTCATGACCAGTCACTGACCAATGACCTCTTCTCACATCTGCAAGCTACATGGAGACTGTGAGCTCATGACCAGTCACTGACCAATGACCTCTTCTCACATCTGCAGGCAACATGGAGACTCTGAGGTCATGACCAGTCACTGACCATGACCTCTTCTAACCTCTGCAGGCAACATGGAGAATCTGAGGTCATGACCAGTCACTGACCAATGACCTCTTCTCACATCTGCATGCTAAATGGAGACTCCAAGCTCATGACCAATCACTGACCAATGACCTCTTCTCACATCTGCAAGCTACATGGCGACTCCAAGCTCATGACCAATATCCTCATCTCACATCTGCAGGCCACATGGGGACTCTGAGCTCATGACCAGTCACTGACCAATGACCTCTTCTCACATCTGCAGGTTACATGGAGACTCCAAGATCATGACCAGTCACTGACCAATGACGTCTTCTCACATCTGCAGGCTACATGGAGACTCTGAGCTCATGACCAGTTACTGACCATTGACCTCTTCTCACATCTGCAGGCTACATGGAGACTCTGAGCTCATGACTAGTCACTGACCAAGGACCTCTTCTCACATCTGCAGGTTACATGGAGACTTTGAGCTCATGACCAGACACTGACCAATGACCTCTTATCACATCTGCAGGCTACATGGAGACTCTGAGCTCATGACAGTCACTGACCAATGGCCTCTTCTCACATCTGCAGGCTACATGGAGACTCCGAGCTCATGACCAGTCACTGACCAATGACCTCTTCTCACATCTGCAGGCTACATGGAGACTCTGAGCTCATGACCAGTCACTGACCAATGACCTCTTCTCACATCTGCAGCATACATGGAGACTCCAAGCTCATGACCAGTCACTGACCAATGACCTCTTCTCACATCTGCAGGCTACATGGAGACTCTGAGCTCATGACCAGTCACTGACCAGTGACCTCTTCTCACATCTGCAGGATATATGGAGATTATGAGCTCGTGACCAGTCACTGACCAATGACCTCTTCTCACATCTGCAGGCTACATGGCGTCTCTGAGCTCATGACCAGACACTGACCAATGATCTCTTCTCACATCTGCAGGCTACATGGAGACTCTGAGCTCATGACCAGTCACTGACCAATGACCTCTTCTCACATCTGCAGGCTACATGGAGACTCTGAGCTCATGACCAGTCACTGACCAATGACCTCTTCTCACATCTGCAGGCTACATGGAGACTCTGAGCTCATGACCAGTCACTGACCAATGACCTCTTCTCACATCTGCAGGCTACATGGAGACTCCAAGCTCATGACCAGTCACTGACCAATGACCTCTTCTCACATCTGCAGGCTACATATAGACTCTGAGCTCATGACCAGTCACTGACCAATGACCTCTTCTCACATCTTCAGGATGCATGGAGACTCCAAGCTCATGACCAGTCACTGATCTATGACCTCTTCTCACACCTGCAGGCTACATGGAGACACTGAGCTCATGACCAGTCTCTGACCAAAGACCTCTTCTCACCTCTGCAGGCTACATGGAGACTCAGAGCTTATGACCAGTCACTGACCAATGACCTCTTCTCACCTTTGACCAGAAGATGAGTCCCATTCCCTTTGTGGTCTTGTATATAATGATCCCGGGCAGTGCAGATATAAATCCCGGTATCATTGGTGGTGATGGAGGAGATGATGAGGGTGTTGATCCTGATGGTGACTCTTGTGCTGTTCTCCATTAGACGGTCAGGGTGCGTATAGTTCAGATACCAATGATAATACAGGATGGTCAAGTTCTCAGCCTCTCTCATGTCACAGGACATCAACACGCACTGCCCCTCAGGTGTGGACAGAACAGGGGGGCGCTGAACAATGGTCACTGCAGATGGATCTGTGGAGACAACATGTAGATGGTGACGTTATACAATCTCCCTGTAGTTTATATCACATAGGGAGCATTAAAGGGGTTTTCTCACTACAAAGATCCTAGTTTAAAATATGGAGACCATAAATATAATCAACTTTGTAATAATTATGTATTGTCCAAATTTTATGGTTTAGCAGAAATTGGCTGGGACTGAGATGGTCAGGTTGCCATCCCTGTGACGACATTGGTTGCTGGTGCTGTATGGTCATATTTGTCACTCCCCTTGTCATGGGATCAAGGGAGTGCACATTTTGGCATATGCTCTGTGACTCAGTTTTCAGACATATTGTTTGTACTTCGTTTCTGCCTTGTGAAACCCTACTGCTGATTAGAAGCCATAAAGGAAGTGTAAACAATGGGGGACGTGTATGAAAATCGGCTGCAGACTTGACAGTCGGTGGGTCAGTGTAGCATCCGGCAGTGTTATGTGAGTGTAGGACGGCCGATTATAAATGTGGCTCATTGCAGCGTCCTGGGGGTTCCCCACAGCGATGTCTGTCCGTCCTTGAGGCGCGTTCCAGTGAAGACCGAGGCTCCCATTAGACTCCGCTCCCTGGCGTGGTCTCCACCCATACCATCCTTGCCCGCGGTGATCACAGAGGATACACCAGCTACCCGGTGGTCTATCCCAGTTACAACGTGACACATAGGGCAACATGTATGAAATTTGGCGTTAACACACCAAATTTCATGCGTCTAACATTAGTGTAGAATGCGCCTGATTTATTAACCTGTTCTACAGTGGATCATAAATTTAGGCGCATTTTAGCACTAGGGTGACAGTTCAGATCAGGTTAACCCCTTGTAAATGTTAATTGTTAATTTTTCTGTAAGAAACCTCCTACTCTGACCTCATTACCTGGATTAATTGCACCTGTGTGAACTTTTTACCTGTATAAAAGAAACCTGTCCACACAATCAATCACACTCCAACCTCTCCACCATGGTCAACACCAAAGAGCTGTCTAAGGACACCAGGGAAAACATTGTAGCTACAGTATGAGCTACAGGACAATAGGCAGCAGCTTAGTGAGGAGTTAAAGACTGTTCGATATATACAAAGAAGAGAATAGTAGCGCTAGTGGTATATGCTATAAAGTATTAGACACTTGGAAATCTTCCACAATTAAAGTATAGCTTTCATATTTCACATTTATTAAGTATAGCTAAAAAAGAACGCGTTTTGC
The DNA here is from genome assembly GCA_025379985.1 of Phyllomedusa bahiana. Lineage (NCBI taxonomy): Eukaryota > Metazoa > Chordata > Amphibia > Anura > Hylidae > Phyllomedusa > Phyllomedusa bahiana. The sequence goes on from JAODAL010037330.1 coordinate 6,514, forward strand.
GAGCAGTACGTGCTCGCTTCATCAGGTTACAAAGAAACCGTTACAGTGTTGCAATTTAAAAGCATAGTGAAATGGAAACGAGGCATTTTCGGTGTGCTAATTCAAAACATTTGAAATTTTAAAAAGCAGAAACAAAGTATAAACCATAATGAAAGACATCACACTACATCGATACATACATGGATAGAATACAAAACATCAATAAAAGATATTCTCATAAGGTGTCCTGGTAAAATATGATAAAAGATGATAAAAATAATGAATAAAAAATAATAAATAAAAAGTGCAACCATAAACATCAGAAAAAAATAAACAACTAGAATATTACTACAAATTTTAGATAATGATCTCTTGTAGTTCATTTAACCCATTGGGCACTACCGTATCCTGCATTCTGTACTCAGAGTCTCAGGTGTTGGTTATGAGCCTTTATCAGTCACTGACCAATGACCTCTTCTCACATCTGCAGGCTACATGGAGACTCTGAGCTCATGACCAGTCACTGACCAATGACCTCTTCTCACATCTGCAGGCTACATGGAGACTCTGAGCTCATGACCAGTCACTGACCAATGACCTCTTCTCACATCTGCAGGCTACATGGAGACTCTGAGCTCATGACCAGTCACTGACCAATGACCTCTTCTCACCTCTGCAGGATACATGGAGACTCCGAGCTCATGACCAGTCACTGACCAATGACCTCTTCTCACATCTGCAGGTTACATGGAGGCTCTGAGCTCATGACCAGTCACTGACCAATGACCTCTTCTCACATCTGCAGGTTACATGGAGACTCCAAGATCATGACCAGTCACTGACCAATGACGTCTTCTCACATCTGCAGGCTACATGGAGACTCTGAGCTCATGGCCAGTCACTGACCAATGACCTCTTCTCACATCTGCAGGTTACATGGAGACTCCGAGCTCATGACCAGTCACTGACCAATGACCTCTTCTCACATCTGCAAGCTACATGGAGACTCTGAGCTCATGACCAGTCACTGACCAATGATCTCTTCTCACCTCTGCAGGCTACATGGAGACTCTGAGCTCATGACCAGTCACTGACCAATGACCTCTTCTCAGACCTGCAGGCTACATGGAGACTCTGAGCTCATGGCCAGTCTCTGACCAATGACCTCTTCTCACATCTGCAGACTACATGGAGACTCCGAGCTCATGACCAGTCACTGACCAATGACTTGTTTTCACATCTGCAGGTTACATGGAAACTCTGAGCTCATGACCATTCACTGACCAATGACCTCTCCTGACATCTGCAGGCTACATGGAGACTCTGAGCTCATGACCAGTCACTGACTGATGACCTCTTCTCACATCTGCAGGCCACATTGAGACTCTGAGCTCATGACCAGTCACTGACCAATGACCTCTTCTCACATCTGCAGACTACATGGAGACTCCGAACTTATGACCAGTCACTGACCAATGACCTCTTCTCACCTCTATAGGCTACATGGAGACTCCGAGCTTATGACCAGTCACTGACCAATGACCTCTTCTCACCTCTATAGGCTACATGGAGACTCCAAGCTCATGACCAGTCACTGACCAATGACCTCTTCTCACATCTGCAGGTTACATGGAGACTCTGAGCTCATGACCAGTCACTGACCAATGACCTCTTCTCACCTCTATAGGCTACATGGAGACTCTGAGCTCATGACCAGTCACTGACCAATGACCTCTTCTCACATCTGCAGGTTATATGGACACTCTGAGGTCATGACCAGTCACTGACCAATGACCTCTTCTCACATCGGCAGGCTACATGGAGACTCCGAGCTCATGACCAGTCACTGACCAGTGACCTATTCTCACATCGGCAGTATATATGGAGATTATGAGATCGTGACCAGTCTCTGACCAATGACCTCTTCTCACATCTGCAGGCTACATGGAGACCCTGAGCTCATGACCAGTCACTGACCAATGACTTCTTCTCCCATCTGCAGGTTACATGGAGACTCTGAGTCAGGGCCGGACTGGGAATAAAAATCAGCCCTGGCACAGCGCCCCAGCAGCCCACATACAATATCCGCTTACAAAATTTCCCTTGATCTCGCACCTCGCCACTGTCTAAAATAAACTACACTATAAAGCTGCTTTCACACAGAGCATTTTTGGTGCATTTTTTATATGGTTTTGATGCGGTTTTGTGCAGAAAGGCAGAGAAGTTAATGCTGTACATATCTACAGAAAAAAACGCACCAAAATTGCTCTGTGTGAGAGCCCCCTAAACACAAGCAAGAAAGAAACAGTGGTGCAGAGAAAACCCCTCATCACAGAGTCAGGTGTGCACTTTACAATCAGGGACAAGCCCACACTGACACTACATAAGCACCAACATAACCTACAACCAATCCCATCACCAGTAGTCAGGTCACCATCACATGAATACAGCACTGATAGAAGTAAAATGACCCCTGACAGCAGGGACTCACAGGAGATGTCATCTCTGATGGAAGTTGTTCTCTTCATCTTTTCTTCTCCATCTGGCCCAAACCTCCATGATGTCTTCCCTGATGAGTCGTTCCCTTCCATTTCTTTCTCTGTCCGGTACAGCATGCAGTGTCCTCTTCTATTGGTCACTACTTGTCCCTGTAGAATTTACCACAAATACACCTTAGGCTCCTCTCTTTTACAGCACTTTCCTATCAATTTCCCAAACGGCGTATGTTAGACCTTAAAAATTAGAAATTAAAAAATGTCAAATAAGTTGCATGTAAATAGGAAGAACCTCATTAGTTAGGTAAACAGGGCCTTCCTCCATTAATTTGGTAGGTAGACAGGACCTACCCCTGTAACTAGCCAGGTAGCTGGGGTTGCCCCCAGTAATCAGCCAGGTAGCTGGGGCTCCCCCCAGTAACTAGCCAGGTAGCTGGGGCTCCCCCCAGTAACTAGCCAGGTAGCTGGGCCTTCCCCTGTAACTAGCCAGGTAGCTGGGGCTGCCCCCAGTAACAAGCCAGGAAGCTGGGCCTGGCCCTGTAACTAGCCCGGTAGCTGGGGCTGCCCCCAGTAACTAGCCAGGTAGCTAGGGCTGCCCCCAGTAACTAGCCAGGTAGCTGGGGCTTACCCCAGTAAATAGCCATGTACCTGGGGCTGCCCCCAGTAACTAGCCAGGTAGCTGGGGCTGCCCCCAGTAACTAGCCAGGTAGTTGGGGCTGCCCCCAGTAACTAGCCAGGTAGCTGGGGCTGCCCCCAGTAACTAGCCAGGTAGTTGGGGCTGCCCCCAGTAACTAACCAGGTAGCTGGGGCTTCCCCCAGTAACTAGTCAGGTAGCTGGGGCTGCCCCCAGTAATCAGCCAGGTAGCTGGGGCTGCCCCCAGTAATCAGCCAGGTAGCTGGGGCTGCCCCCAGTAATCAGCCAGGTAGCTGGGGCTGCCCCCAGTAATTAGCCAGGGAACTAGGGCTGCCCCCAGTAATCAGCCAGGTAGGGCCAGTAATGAGCCATGTAGGGCCAGTAATTAGCCATGTAGGGCCAGTATATAGCCAGGCAGGGCCAGTATGTAAGCAGGCAGGGCCAGTATGTAGCCAGGCAGGGCCACTAATAGGCAGGCAGGGCCAGTATATAGGCAGTCAGAGCAAGTATATAGGCAGGCACGGCCAGTATATAGGCAGGCAGGGCCAGTATATAGGCAGGCAGGCCAGTATGTAAGCAGGCAGGGCCAGTATGTAGCCAGGCAGGGCCACTTATAGGTAGGCAGGGCCAATATATAGGCAGGCTGGGCAGTATATAGCCAGGCAGGGCAGTATATAGGTAGGCAGGGCCCCGTATATAGCCAGGCACGGCCAGTATGTAATGCAGCAGGGCCAGTATGTAGCCAGGCAGGGCCACTAATAAGCATGCAGGGCTAGTATATAGGCAGTCAGAGCAAGTATAAAGGCAGGCACGGCCAGTATATAGGCAGGCAGGGCCAGTATATAGGCAGGGAGGTCCAGTATATAGGCAGGCAGGGCTAGTATATAGACAGGGCCACTTATATGTAGACAGGGGCAGTATATAGGTAGACAGGGCTGGTATATAGGCAGACAGGGCAGTATATAGGCAGACAGGGCTGGTATATAGGCAGACAGGGCAGGTATATAGGCAGACAGGGCAGTATATAGGCAGACAGGGCTGGTATATAGGGAGACAGGGCTGGTATATAGGAAGACAGGGCAGTATATAGGCAGACAGGGCTGGTATATAGTCAGACAGGGCAGTATATAGTCAGACAGGGCAGGTATATAGGCAGACAGGGCAGTATATAGGTAGACAGGACAGTATATAGGCAGACAGGGCTGGTATATAGGTAGACAGGGCAGTATATAGGTAGACAGGGCTGGTATATAGGCAGACAGGGCAGTATATAGGCAGACAGGGCTGGTATATAGGCAGACAGGGCAGTATATAGGCAGACAGGGCTGGTATATAGGTAGACAGGGCAGTATATAGGCAGACAGGGCAGTATATAGGCAGACAGGGCTGGTATATAGGCAGACAGGGCAGTATATAGGCAGACAGGGCAGTATATAGGTAGACAGGGCAGTATATAGGCAGACAGGGCAGTATATAGGCAGACAGGGCTAGTAGTTTTCAAAAAAAATAATAAAAACAATACTTACCTGATGTCTTTCCCTCCTCTTCTGTCCTCTTCCCTGGAGCAGTGTACGGGACGCGGAGAAGGTGCACGATGACGTCATCACATCGCGCACCTGCCCCGCGGCCTCCTGGGAGCTGAACAGACAGGATCAGAAGATCCCGGCTATTCAGCCTCGGCCGCTGCTTGCACTGCACGGTGCAGGCGGCGACCGTGATGGCTGCATGGCTGGGTTGGTGACCCTGCCGTGCAGCCGTGTGGCGAGGGGGGCTGATGTGACTAATGTGGCCCCTGTAGCGCGCCACAGACCAGCGCCGGGACTCGGGGCCCACCGGGGGGACACACTGGTCCGGACCCCAGCGGCCCGCTGGGCAAATGCCCGGTTTGCCCTGTGAGCAGTCCGGGCCTGCTCTGAATTCATGACCAGTCACTGACCAAAGACCTCTTCTAACATCTGCAGGCTACATGGAGACTCTAAGCTCACGACCAGTCACTGACCAGTGACCTCTTCTCACATCTGCAGGTTACATGAAGACTCTGAGCTGATGACCAGTCACTGACCCCTCTGCAGGTTACATGGAGACTCTGATGTCCTGACCAGTCACTGACCAATGACTTCTTCTCACCTCTGCAGGCTACATGGAGACTCTGAGCTCATGACCAGTCACTGACCAATGACCTCTTCTCACATCTGCAGGCTAAATGGAGACTCCAAGCTCATGACCAATCACTGACCAATGACCTCTTCTCACATCTGCAAGCTACATGGCGACTCCAAGCTCATGAACAGTCACTGACTAATGACCTCTACTCACATCTGCAGGCTACATGGAGACTCCGGGCTCATTACCAGTCACTGACCAATGACCTCTTCTCACATGTTCACTCTGCATGGAGACTCTGAGCTCATGACCAGTCACTGACCAATGACCTCTTCTCACATTTGCAGGCTACATGGAGACTATGACCTCATGACCAGTAACTGACCCATTACCTCATGACCAGTAACTGACCCATGACCTCTTCTCTCCTCTGCAGGCTACATGGAGACTATGAGCTCATGACCAGTCACTGACCAATTACCTCTTCTCACATAGAGGTTACATGGAGAGTCTGAGCTCATGACCAGTCACTGACCAATGACCTCTTCTCACATCTGCAGGCTACATGGAGACTCCGAACTCATGAACAGTCACTTACCAATGACCTCTTATCACATCTGCAGGCTACATGGAGACTACGAGCTCATGACCAATCACTGACCAATAACCTCTTCTCACATGTTCCCTCTACATGGAGACTCTGAGCTCACGACCAGTCACTGACCAATGACCTCTTCTCACATTTTCAGGCTACATGGAGACTATGAGCTCATGACCAGTAACTGACCCATTACCTCATGACCAGTAACTGACCAATGACCTCTTCTCTCCTCTGCAGGCTACATGGAGACTATGAGCTCATGACCAGTTACTGACCAATTACCTCTTCTCACATAGAGGTTACATGGAGAGTCTTAGCTCATGACCAGTCACTAACCAATGACCTCTTCTCACATAGAGGCTACATGGAGACTCTGAGCTCATGACCAGTCACCGACCAATGACCTCTTCTCACATCTGCAGGTTACATGGAGACTCTGATCTCATGACCAGTCACTGACCAATGACCTCTTCTCACATCTGCAGGCTACATGGAGACTCCGAGCTCATGACCAATCACTGACCAAAGACCTCTTCTCACATCTGCAGGTTACATGGAGACTATGAGCTCATGACCAGTAACTGTCCCATGACCTCATGACCAGTAACTGAACCATGACCTCTTCTCACCTCTGCAGGCTACATGGAGACTCTGAGCTCATGACCAGTCACCGACTAATGACCTCTTCTCACATCTGCAGGTTACATGGAGACTCTGATCTCATGACCAGTCACTGACCAATGACCTCTTCTCACATGGGCAGACTACATGAAGACTCTGAGCTCATGACCAGTCACTGACCAATGACCTCTTCTCACCTCTCTAGGCTATATGTAGACTCCAAGCTCAGGACCAGTCACTGACCAATGACATCTTCTCACATCTGCAGGTTACATGGAGACTCTGAGCTCATAAGCAGTCACTGACCAATGACCTCTTCTCACATCTGCAGGCTACATGGAGACTCTGAGCTCATGACCAGTCACTGACCAATGACCTCTTCTCACATCTGCAGGTTACATGGAGACTCAGAGCTCATGACCAGTCACTGACCAATGACCTCTTCTCACATCTGCAGGCTACATGGAGACTCTGAGCTCATGAGCAGTCACTGACCAATGACCTCTTCCCACATCTGCAGGCTACATGGAGACTTTGAGCTCATGACCAGTCACTAACCAACGACTTCTTCCCACATCTGCAGGCTACATGGAGACTCTGAGCTCATGACCAAAAAATAGCAAGATTGGATGACAGCATCATGAATAAAAGCAGGAACACGTTTATTCCATAAAGAGTACAAAAACTCCAGTTAGCAACATTTCAACCCATTACATTGTGGCTTTTCTCAAGCAGCATGTGCCTTTTCTCACCTCTGACCAGAAGATGAGTCCCTTTCCCTTGATGGACGTGTAGCTTAGAGTCTCGGACAGTGCAGATATACATTCCAGTGTCATCGGTGGTGATGGAGGAGATGATGAGGGTGTTGGACAAGATGGTGATTCTTGTGCTGTTCTTCAGTAGATGGTCAGGGTGCGTATAGTTCAGATACCAATGATAATGAAGAAGGCTCTCAGTGTCTCTCGCCTCACACGACATCACGGCGTTCTGACCCTCTGGTGTGTAGAGGACGGGAGGGTCCTGGACAATGGTCACCGCAGATGACCCTGTGGAGTCAGAACAACATCAATTTTCCAAATGGCAACTGCCAACTATTTTTCTATTAGTTTAAAACTTAACAGAGTTTTCCATCTCATCACTATTGAGGCTATAGGTGCAGGAAAATTCATCCGGGCAAGTCAATGGAAATAGACCTACTGTATGGACGTAAGAGCTATTGCTGGATATGTCAGTCACTGACAATGGCTGATTAGCGGGAGTTCCCATCATAAACACTGATGTCATATCATGATACCACATCCAAGCTTTGGGAGCCTATCTTGAAAACCGGCCTGAAACCTCTCCGTTTTGAACACAGGGGTGGTTGGAGCTCTCCCATTGACTTCAGTGCTTTGTGCGCTCGGCCGTACTTTGAAGTCCCATTGAACTCAATAGGTGAGTTCTGACCACATCTCTGCTCTAAACTGAAAGGTTTAAGGGCTCATTTTTGAGATAGGTGCGGATCCCCCTTTGCTGACATATCCTACCAATAGGACATCAGTGTGTGGGAGCCATCAGTCTATAGATGGTGGACATGTAAGGCTAGGGGTCATCGTAGAGTCAAGGAAGGAAGACATGTTGCTCCACGGCAGAGCTTTCTCGCCCTGAAGTTTCCCTTCTTATAGATGCTGTTGGCTTTCAATTTTGGGGTAATCCTGGGGATGGAAAGGTGTTCCGGGAAGACGATGTCTGGCACCAGAATTACCTCTGGCACAATTTAAGCCTCCTGGAGTTGTTTCCCATTGTGGTTGCTGTGGGGCCAGAGGTTGAGGGACAGTTGTGTTTGTTTCTGAACCAATACCCTCTCTCCATCCCTTCCACTTCTAGCTTTGTTACAGCATTTGGTCCTGTAGTGTTTGCAAAACTGTATTTGGTTCAGATTCATGTACATTCCAGATGTTGACAGCTCCATTGCTGGTCTCTTCCCATTTTCATTGGCAGAAGCTTCAGGAGCAGCACAGAGCCTTACCGTGACCCCCACAACTGTTGGAGATCATCATCTAATGCCTCTGGTTCACTCTTTGGTCACCAAGACTAATTGGAGTTATTATGGTAAGGCTTGGGGTAAATGGGAGGCATTGGTGGTTGAAGCACAGATAGAAACAAGGCATCCGATGGGTCGAGAATTTTTTTTTTTCTGAAAAAATTCTTATTTATCTGTAAATGCAACGGGTCTTTTCATCAACCATGGTACAAATTTAAATATCACATGTATATAAAACCCACCTTATTACCAATGAGCCAATAAGAGCAGTGTATCCCCCTCAATTTAAATATCTGAAAATATCCTGAAAACATGAAAAGATAGACAAAAGTACATTAACCCTTTAGTGCAATAGGACATCTCAGCAGCGCTAAAGTATTATAGCGTGGAATCACTTGCTGAGCTTGCTCCATATGCGGCATGTACCAGCTGTTAGATAAAGCGGCCAGGATCGGAGATAACTCGGCTATTTAACAATCTAGATGTCACTGCAAACGCGACTGCGGTGTCTAAATGAAAGTATAGGGGGCAGTAGTCCCCAATGACCCCCTTGTGACTCAATCACAGGGTACCCTTCAATTGCTAAGGCAGCTGAAGGAGTCACGATGACATCTGTAGCTGCCATGTTACTGCTCCTGTCACGTCCTGTCATAGGCTGCTGTAATAAGAGATCAACGTCATGCCTACATATAAAGGACAAGCAATCACATGTTCAAGTCCCCTAGGGAGACTAAGGGCCACCTGTATGAACCTGTCTAAGTCTAACACTCACTTTTGTTGCCCATAGATTACTCTGGGCAAAAGAGTGAGTTTTAGACCTAAACAGTTTCATACATGTGGCCCAGAATGTTACTGTAAAAAAATGTAAAAAGGTTTAAAAAAATATACATAAATCTTTGTGTTTTTTAAAAAAAAAAAAAAAAAAAAAAAAAAAGTTTTCAAATTTATCATAAATAAATAAAAATAACTGGCATCACCACATACATAAAAGTATGATCTATAACATCTTGTTATTTATCCTGCACAGTGAACGCCCTAAAAAAATGCTAAGAGAATTGTATCTTTCCGCTCATCCCGCCTCCTGAGAAATGAAATAAAAAGTGATCAAAAAGTCGCATAGATTCCAAATTAGCATAATTAAAAACTAGAAGTCACCTTGCAAAAAAAAAAAATGACCCATCAAAGTGCCTCCAACAGCATAAAAAAAGTTATTGGTCTCAGAAAATGGTGATGCAAAGAATTTATTTTTAAAGTTTTTTTATTTTTTTAAAAAGAGTTGAAAATAACCAAAAAATATATAGATTTGCTGTAACCTGAATCATACTGACCCTCGAATGCAAATAACGTTGCTCAATTATGTTTTTCTTTCCAGAAATAATTTTTTTTGGGCTCCCCAATATTTTATATGATGCATTAAATGGTTGTATCATGATAGACGATGAGGCATATGGCTAAGATATGCTATCATTGTCTGATAGGTGTGGATCCAACATATGGTACCCGCACCTATCTGGAGAACAGGCCCCTGAAAATCACAGCACAGAGTGGAGAGCCGGCCACTCTCTATTCTGAACATTCTGCTCACCTGTACTTGGATTTCCCATAGAACAGAATGGAGATTAACTGCATAAGCACGGCCGGCTCTCCAGTCTGCACTGTGATTTTCAGGGGCCCGTTCCCGAGAACAGTTGTGGCTCTTGAAATGCAAAAAGAAGAAAGAACGAAAATGGCTTGAACATTAAGGGTTTAAAGTGCAAAATATCAAAAGTAGAAAATGTATTTTTTGTATTTTTCCGTCTATATAGTTATATGAGGGCTTGTTTATTTGCAGGATAAAGTATACTTCTAAATGGCTCTATTGACCGAACCATAGAATGTACTGGGAAATCCAGAAAAAAATCAAAGTATGGTGAAATGTGAAAAAACTTTGTTGTGTTTTTATGGAGTTCACTCTTCAGTAAAAATGATGAGGTATCTGTATTCTGCAGGTTGGTGCAATTCCGGTGATACCAAATATATTAAAAAATCAAATAATTTTCTTTTTTTTTAATTTGCATCTTTGCGCCATTTTCTGCGACTAGTTACATTTTTGTACTTCCACCTAAACACCTGAGAGAGGACTGTTTTTTGCGGGCTGAATTCCATCTTTTTTGTTATCTTTTTGGGATAGATGTCACTTTTTCATCACTTTCTATTACAAAAATGCCCCAAAAAATGCAATTTTGGTGTTCAGTGTACAGGCTAAAAATATTTTAATACATCGGACTTTTACGGGGGTGAAACGATAGCAATTATGTGAAACGTTTTAATTTTTACAGAGAAAGCAGCAAAAGGGGGTGATTTCAATGTTTAGGGGCTGTTTACACGGCACAGGACGAATACTGGTCAGGAAATCCCGATGGGGCTTTATATAGAGAGAGGGAGAAACCTGCAGATGGGGCTTTATAGAAACCTGCAGATGGAGCTTTATATAGAGGGGAGGGAGAAACCTGCAGATGGAGCTTGTTATACAGGCAGTCCCCGACTTACATCGTTCCGACTTACATCTGTTCCCTAGTTACAAACGGAGACTTTTGGGGCATGGCTGGGTGTGCTGACCTCACACACTGAGTCATGCGCCATAATAACCAAGTGCCAGCACGCCACAGCTGCACATGAGATACAGAAATTGAGGAGGTGAAATCTTCTAAACAGGGGCACAAATAGCAAAACAAGTGTAGAAACCCTTCCCTGCACTCTCCAAAAAAACCAAAAAAACCATTTTGCTGGAGTTAAATTGAATAAATCTACCTGTTCCGACCTACATACAAATTCAACTTAAGAACAAACCTACAGTCCCTATCCCGTTTGTAACCCGGGGACTGCCTGTATAGTGTATATTTTCACTGCTCAAAAAATAAAGGGAACACCACACCACACTGTAACTCCAAGTCAATCACACTTATGTGAAACATGCAACAAACAAAAATGGCGAACCGGCGCACGTGGATTATAAGTAAATGCCAATGATGAAGGCAGGTATATAGAAAACTTCTGAATCTTATTTCTAAAACAGTAAGGATATTATCCTAAACTGATTAAAAACATACATGAACCTATCGCGTTTCACGCTTTAACTTAGCGCTTCATCAGAGATAATATAAAATCAGATGTAATATAAAACTTCTTTCCACATCTCATTTATAACACAAAGTATGTCCCAATAGGTTCTTGATTACATCAATCACTTCATTAACAACGAAATCTCATTGGATCAGAAAACTGTCGATCAAAGGCATCATAAAATTAACTCTCCAAGAGCTAAAAAAAAAAAACAAAAAAAAAAACAAAAACAACAACAAACACTACTACTTTGACTATGGCACCTCCCAGAGGATCACCACACCCATCCCCCGATGAGTGCAGTGGTCACAGCATGACCGTTGCATAATCTAAAAAACAACAAGGTCTCTCAGCAGCACAGAGGGTATCAGGAGATGGGTGCGGTAACCCTCCAAAAGGCCACACAAAAAAAAAAAAAAAGGAAACCTTAAATATATAAAATACATCATACATTTCCCATATACAATTTATTCCATATTTTTGTTGTTATTAATCCTATTTAATTATTAAATAAAAAACTCATATAATGAAAAATGGGGACACGTGTTTTAAGTGCATCTATTGTCAACAAATAAAAAATTGAATTTAAAATCTATATCCTGATAAACCCCTTTTTCAAAATAAATACCCCCTCAATCTGAAACGAATAAAAGAAAGCGGTTATTTAAACCGGTCCAATAGGGAAAAAAGAAACGGGGATTTTTTAAAAAAACCAATCTTATAGATCTACCAACTTTGGTTGGTTTTGGGAAAATTTAAACCAAAAAGGGCTTTAATTCACTGTGTCTACCCAAAACCCTAAAAGATTTTTAACTAATTCCATGAATGATGCGATGAATCATTCTACCAAAATATCGTATATACCAGATATTGACGGTTTTTTAGATATTCAACGTATTAATTCAGTGGCATCGTTCAAACCTCTAGGATATAATGTCTGGAGTCTATAGATCCAAAACATCTCGCGTTATTTGAGTGTTTGGAATCCATTTGGACAATCTTCAGGAATAAAATCTATCGCGATTAATTTTAAAACATTTAAATCTTGTTGGTGGAATTCCTTAAAGTGGCGAGCCACACTCTGTTGTACATCTCCCCTCTTTACACAGGCACGATGGCCATTTAGCCTGATGTGAAGTGGGCAGGTAGTTCTACCAACATACTGTTGTCGGCACACAAATTTTAAAACATAAATTACGAATTAATTCTTACACGTAAGATGATATTTTATAGGAAATGTAGTGTTGGTAAATACCGATGTAATTTGATTAGTAGTACAAATCATATTGCAACAAAGACATCTTGGTAATCCACATGCATGACTCCCCACAACACCAGAAGATGTTTTACTATTTTTTCTGCGGATTGTAAATCCTTCTAGGGGCTATAATATTTTTTCAATTGGGAGCCCTTCTAAAAATAAGGTTTGGCATTTCAGGTGTTATGGGGCCCAGAAATGGGTCCTTTTTTATGAGATACCAATATTTTCTCAAAGTTTCTCGAATTTTTTGTTTAGACGAGTTATACTGCGTAATGAGTGCATATTTGATTTTTGGATCAACACTTTTTTCTGTAATTTTACTCTTATTTGCCAGACATTCTTTCTGGGTTAGCTTCGATGTTTTCAATACCGCATCTTTGAGAAGTTGCTCTGGATAACTTTTTTCCTGAAATCTCTTTTTTATGAATTCCACTTGCTCTGCAAACTCTGCGTCCTCTGGGCAGTTTTTTCTTAGTCTTTTAAACTGCCCATACGGGATGTTGGTTATAAGATATAAGAATTACTATCCACCTGTTTAAAATGTGTGGCGGTGAATAATTTCCCATTTCTGATAGATATTTTGAGATCCAAAAATTCGATATGCTCAGTACTATACATGTACAACAGAGTGTGGCTCGCCACTGCAAGGAATTCCACCAACAAGATTTTACTGTTCTAAAAATAACCGCGATAGATTTTATTCCTGAAGATGGTCCAAATAGATTCCAAACACTCAAAAAACGCGAGATGTTTTGGATCTATAGACTCCAGACATTATATCCTAGAGGTTTGAACGATGCCACTGAATTAATACGTTGAATATCTAAAAAACCGTCAATATCTGGTATATACGATATTTTGGTAGAATGATTCATCGCATCATTCATGGAATTAGTTAAAATCTTTTATGGTTTGGTAGACACAGTGAATTAAAGTCCTTTATGGTTTGAATTTCCCACACAACCAAGTTAGGTAGAATTCCTATAAGATTGGTTTATTTAAAATCGCCGCTTTTCTTTTTTCCCCTATTGGACCAGGTTTAAATACACCGCTTTCTTTCTATTCGTTCTCAGATTGACCGGTACTTTGAATTTTGAAAACACGGGGTTACTCCAGGATATAGATTTTTAAATTCAATTTTATGATTTGTTGATCAATAGATGCACTCTGAACACGTGTCACATATTTCATTATATAGAGTTCTTTTATTTAACTAAGTTAAATAGGATTAATAACAACAAAAAATATGAGAATAGATTGTATATGGGAAATGTATGATGTATTTTATATATTTAAGGTTTCCTTTTTTTTTTTTTAGCTCTTGGAGAGTTAATTTTATGATGCCTTTGATCGACAGTTTTCTGATCCAATGAGATTTCGTTGTTAATGAAGTGATTGATGTAATCAAGAACCTATTGGGACATACTTTGTGTTATAAATGAGATGTGGAAAGAAGTTTTATATTACCTCTGATTTTATATTAACCTCTGATGAAGCGCTAAGTTAAAGCGTGAAACGCGATAGGTTCATGTATGTTTTTAATCAGTTTAGGATAATATCCTTACTGTTTTAGAAATAAAATTCAGAAGTTTTTCTATATACCTGCCTTCATCATTGGCATTTACTTATAATCCACGTGCGCCGGTTCGCCATTTTTGTTTGTTGCATGCTTCCTATCCAGCAGTCTAGGATCGCTGGAAAGAACCGTGGCTGCCGAGAGAAAAGGATTAAATCCCATACATGTTTTGTTTTTGGGGCCTCAAAATACGAGCACAACCACTTAGGTGAGAATTCCACCTTTTTTTTTAATATATTTGAATTTAGTTCCTATTGTGCCCCCCCTTGTCTTTTTTCTTTTTGGCTATTCCCCTTATGTAAATCCCCATCCATTATAAATAAACACAGATTGTGAATCAATTTTCCCCTGTTGTTTAAAAGGAGCAGAAACAGGTAGAAATGATAGGAAATTAGAAGAAAACCCCCTATAAGGGTAATTCTGGAAGGTCCCAAAGACCATTTCTCGGGGTCTCATCCTTTTTGGCGTTGTTTTGGTCACTTTTTCATTTTGTATTGTTTTCCCCCCCTAGGGTAGCACGAGGTGTGTCTACAAACCCACAAATTTTTCTTTTGGTAGTGCAGCTCATCCAGTGGCAAAATCAAGCGAGCTGTGGAGGAAGGTTACTTGTCTGTCAACAGTGCCCCCGAGCATGGGGCAGAACCCAAAACAGGGCAACACCCGAAAAAAAGAAGGGGCTGTAGGAGGACAACAACCCAGCAGAAGGAACCCTACCTCTTCATTTGTGCAAGGAGGAACAGTAAGGGCAGTGTTGGAGCCCATGTGTCTGCTCAAACTGTCGGCAGCAGACTCCCGAAAGGGGGTATTTAAAGCGTCATGAGTCAGTGTTACACCCCAAAACCCGGAGGGCGTTGACACCAAGACTGGCAGATTGGGCAATGACGTCTGTGCTTTCATTGTGTTTGTGCTCTTTACGGATGAAGCGTTTTACATGACAGAGTCTGAGGCCCATGGAGAACGTTTTCTGCCTCCCCCGTCCCCCCAGCATGACCAGTTTGGCCCTGGTCGTAATGGGGGGGGGAGGGTTTCTTGAGATCTAGCATGTGGGATTTTAGTGTCCCCTTTATTTTTTGAGCAGTGTATAATGCAATGGAGTGTACCAAGATGATTACTCCTTTTACAGGCTATGGCAGGAAGTAATAGGAACAGTAACATGGCAGCCATGGTGGCCTTTATTATGCTTCCAGCTGCCATGGCCAACTGATAGGGCACAAGTGGATGTTCACATACTGGGTGTCGATCATGAGTGTCGGATGGGGGGTCTGGGGCCCACAGGGGAGTTGATCTTGGGGGGGCCACCCTACTGTACATGAAAAAATATTTACCGGTCTCGGACATAAACGCGCCCATTTTACCACTTAATACAGTGTGAAAATACACGATACTATATTGTGTAGGTACAATAGCAAGGTTAGTCACACAATATGTCACCGTCAACATATCATAGACACAGGGTCTAAGTAGCTATCCATATCCCCTCCTCCCAATAACAATATCCCTCCACCCACATACAATATCTCCTCCACCCACATACAATTTCCCCCTACACCCGCATGCAATATCCCCCACCACCCTCATACAATACCCCCTCCACCCACATACAATATCCCCCCACCACATAACAATATCCTCCTAACACCCACATACAATATCCCCCCCACCCAATACAATATCCTCCTCCACCCACATACATTATTCCCCCTCTACCAAATACATTTATCCCCCTCCACCTCAATAACAGTATTCCCTCCACACATATATATCCCACCCCCACCACATACAATAGTCCTCCTCACCCACATTACAATTCCTCCACCCACATACAATTCTCCCCTCACCCACTTACAATTTCCTCCTCCATACCACTTACATTATACCCCTCCTCCCACAGACTAGATTCCCCTCCTCCAACATTCACTATCCCCCTCCTCCTATTCTCTCCTCCCCTCCCCCAATACATTATCCCCCTCCACCACTACACATCCCCCTCCACCACATAAAATATTCCCCTCCACCACACTTTCAATATCCCCCCTCACCACACATACAATATCCCCCTCCACACACATACACTTATCCTCCATCCCACACACAATATTCCCTTCACCCACTTACAATATTCCCCTCCAACACTTACAATATCACCCTCCACCCACATACACTATCCCTTCCACCACATACACATCCCCATACACCCACTATACAATTTTACCCCTCCACCCATTACAATATCCCCCTCCACCCACATCTATATCCCCTCTACCCTAATACATTATGCCCCCTCAACCCACATACCAATCCCCTCCACCAATACACTTTCCCCCCTCACATACAATATCCCTCCACTCCTCATACAATATCCACCTCCAACACATACTTTTTCCCCTCATTCAACTTAATTTTTCCCCCTCGGCCCACATACTATATCCCGCACTCCCACATACAATATCCCCCTCACCCCACATCAATATCTCCTCACACCACACTACTCTATCTACCTCCACCACACATAAACAATATCTCCCTCCTCACACATACAATATCCCCCCTCCACCCACATACACTATCCCCCTCACCCACCATTACATTATCCCCCTCCTCCCCTACTTACATTTTCCCCTACACCCTCATATCACTATCTCACCTCCACCCACCTACAATATTTCCATCCCACCAAATACTATATCCCATCCACCCACATAACAATATCCTCCTCACCCACATACCATATCCCCTCCACCCACATACAATATCCCTCCACCCAACATAACTCTATCCCCTCAACCCACATTCAATTTCCCCTCAACCACATACATATTTACCCTACATCCTCATACATTATCACCTCACACCCACATACACTATCCCCTCCACCAACATACAATATCCCCACCTCCACTTACAATTCCCCACCAATCCACATACAATATCACTTTCCTCCCACATACAATATCGGCCCACCCAATTACAATATCCTCCTCCAACCTCATTCATTTTCCCCCTCCACCATCATACAATTATCCCTGCCTCAATCTTACAGCTTTCACCTCCTAAATCTTACACTTTATAACACCACCACCCTTTTATATACTCATCATCTCATAACCCTTTACATTTTCCCTCCTCAACCACATACATTATCCCCTCCTCCCACATTCTATATCGCCGCCTCCACCAATTCTATATCCCCCTCCTCCCAACAGTTTTTTACCATTCAATCCCCACTTACACTATCCCCCCTCCACCCAAATCATACATTTCCCTCCCACCCTCTTACATTTACCACCTAATACAACATACACTATACACTAACCAACTTTCATTATTACTCCTCCCTTATTTTCCAATTTCACCTAATCCTCTTTCTATTATCTCCTACCACCATCATGATCTCTATCCACCCTCAATCCCACAGACAAGATCCCACGCCTCTCTTACAATATTCCCGCACCCACTTACATTCCCCAGCCACCCCTACATTACTTTTTCCAACGCCTACATTGTATAGTGCACATGACTACCCTATGTCCATTGTCCCCGCTCAATCATACTTTATCCCTCACTCAAAACTTTCAAGTTCCACAACCTCCTAACATCTTTCTCTTTCCCCCTCCATCCCATCATTCAAGATCCCAATACAATCACACATACACTTTAGCCCCAGGCCTCATCATTAATTTTTACCCCTACACCCACACACCAATATCCCCCTCACCCACCATACAATATCCCCTCCACCAACAACAATATCCCTACACGCCAATACCTATCACCTCCACCCACATACTATATCCCCCTCCACCACACACCAATATCCCTCCACCCGATCAATTTTTTTATACCCTCACCACATACAATATCGCCTCCACCCACACACAATATCCCCTCACCCACATACAATAATACCTCAACCCACATACATATCCCTCCACCCACATTCAAATAGTCCTCCACCCCAAATTCAATATCCCCCTCCACCCAAATACAATATCCCCTCCACCCACTTACAATATCCCCTCCTCCCACTTACTATATCCACTAATCACCATACATACATTATCCCCCTCACCAATACCATATCCCCTCCACCCACATTAAATATCCCCTCCACAATTACATATCCTTCCACACATAAATTATCCACTCACCCACTAAATATCCCCCTCCCCCACATTACAATATCCTCCACCAATACAAATTATCCCTCCACCAATACACTATCCCCTCTCACCAATACAATTTCCCCCTCACCCAAAATAATATCCCTCCACCACATACAATATCCCCCTCCACCCACATACAATATCCCCCTCCACCCCACTAAATATCCAACCACCACATACAATATCTCTCACCCACATACAATATCTCCTCCACCCACATACAATATCCACTCACCCAATACAATAATCCTCTCCACCCACATACAAATCCCCCCCTCACCACATACAAATATCCCCTCCTCCACATACAACTATCTCCTCCACCCAATAACATATCCTCCACCAACTACCACTATCCCACATACCCACATTACATATCCCTCCCACCACATAAATATCCCCCCACCCACATACAATATCCCTCTCCACCACATACACTATCCCCTCCACCCACATAAATATCCCCCTCCACCACATTACAATCTCCCCTCCACCACAGACAATATCCTCCACCAATACAATATCCCCCCCAATTACATATCCCACCCCCCCACCCACCACACCCACACCCCCCTCCCCCACCACAACCCCCACCACGACCACATCCCTCACCCACATTACCAATATCCCCCCCCCACATACAATATCTCCTCACCACAAACTATCCTCTCACCCACATACAATTTCCCCCTACACCCACATTTAATATCCCCCTCAACACATACCAATATCCCCTCAACCCACATCCAATATCCCCCTCACACCCCACATACTTATCCCCCTCACCCACATAAAATATCCCCTCCAACCGCATACAATATCTCCTCAACCAAATACAATATCCCTCCACCAACATAAATTATCCCCCCACCAAACATACAATTTCCCCATCACTCGCATACAATATCCTCCTCCACCCACATACAATTCCCCCTCCACCCACATTACACTACCCCCCCACCCACATTACAATATCCTCTCACGTTTCCTTGGTCACGCACCTCACCACTTCTAAAATAAACACCAGCAAGAAACGAATGAGTAACTCCTAATCCAATGGTCAGGTTGTTCCTCACTTTTACAATCAGGGGACACATGTACGCTATGCCACACTATTTTCCGCGCCGAATTATAACCTCAACACCGCCATATAGAGACAATAGAGGTTCCGACACCAGCTCCGGTATAACTACAACACCGCCATATAGAGACCAACATAGAGGTCAGACACGAGTCGGTGTTAACCTACAACACCGCATAATAGGAGACCAAATAGAGGTCAGAAAGCAGCTCAGTATCACCTAAACACCGCCATTTTAGGAGACCAAATAGAGGTCAGTACACCCGCTCAGGTATAACCTAAAAACACCGCCATATAGAGGCCTCATAGAGGTCAGACACCAGCTCAGGTATAACCTACAACACCGCCATTAGAGGACACATTTGAGGTCAGACACAAGCTCGGTAATAACCTACAAAACACCGCTATAGAGGACCAAATAGAGGTCAGACACGAGCTCAGGTATAACCTACAACACCGCCCATATAGAGACCACTTAAGAGGTCAGAATGATAAGCAGCTCAGGTATCTCCTACAACACCGCATTTATGACCACATAGAGGTTCAGGACACCAGCTTCAGGTATAAAACCTACAACACATGCTACTATAGGACCACATAGAGGTCAGTCACCAGCTCAGGTATAACCTACAAACATGCTATATAGAGACACATAGTGGTCAGACACGAGCTCAGGTATTAAACCTACAACACCACCATATAGAGACCACATAGAGGTCAGAACGAGCTCAGGTATAACCTACAACACTGCTATATAGAGACTACATTGAGGTCAGGGACACCGCTCAGTATAACCTACAACACACACCGCATACGAGGTCAGTCACCAGCTCTGGTTATAACCTACAACACCGCCTATAGTGACAACATAGAGTCAGAACCAGCTTAGGAATAACCTACATCACCGCTATATAGAGGACCACATAGAGGTCAGACACCAGACTCCGGTATAACCTACTAACACCGTCATATAGAGAACCACATAGAGGTCAGACACGTGCTCAGGTTAACCTTTACAACACCGCCAATAGGAGAGCCACATAGAGGTCAGGAAGCAGCTCAGGTATCTCCCTACCAACACCGCCATATAGTGACCACATAGAGGCTCAGACACCAGCTCAAGGTATAACTACTTAAACACCTTATAGAGGGAACCACTAGAGGTCTCAGACACAGCTAGGTTTTTTCTACAAACAATGCTATATAGAGGACCCAAATAAGAGGTCAGACTACAAGCTCAGGTATAACTACAAACACTGCCATATAGAGACCACATAGGGTCAGGACAACAGGTCAGGATTTTTAAACCTAAAAACACGCATATAGAGACTACATAGAGGACAGACACGAGCATTCAGGTATAACATAAAAAACAACACCATATAGAGACCACATAGAGGTCATGACACAGGAGCTAGGTATAACCTACAACACTGCTATATAGAAGACTCACATAGAGGTCAGACACCAGGTCAGGTATAACCTACACACCACCATATAGAGACAACATAAGAGATCAGACACAGTAGGGAATAACCTACAACAACGCTATATAGAGCTAGACAATAGAGGTCCGACACAGTCAGGTATAACCTACATACACATGCATTAGAGACCACATGCAGGACCAGGACCCCAGCTTCAGGTATAACTACAACAACGCATATAGAGACCACATAGAGGTCAGGCGACACCAGCTCAGTATAACCTACAACACCGCATATATAGAGGACCAATAAGAAGGTCAGACACCAGCTCAGGTCACTACATTACATGAATAGAATTTACAGCAATGATCCATTACTAGAAGTTTAAAAATAACCCCTGTAATCAGGAACTCACCGGAGACCGTACTATTGATGAGTCGTTTCTCTTCTCTATGAGTCGTTATTATTCCCTTTTCCTCTGCATTCGTTCCACACCGTCCATGTGTCTGTCCCGGACACAGCTCATCCCTGCAGAAAAATTACCACACCAAATTTCTTACAATCCTCAATTTTCAAGCATCTCTTTACCTTTTCCCACTCTGTTTACAAACTGCCACCCGAAACAGGTACAAGCCATAACTTAAGAGCGCCTAGTATCCTAGGGGTTGAAGGGTGGGGAAGAGGACAAAACCCCTGGAGGATAATTCTACAATAGGGTGCTTCTTCTCCAATTATATTACCAGGTAAGTAGCAAGCCCTAGCTAGATAGGAAAATTGGAAGGCCCCAGGTAAATGTTGGCCACTTTAGGTAGGTAGGCCCCGCTGGATAAGTTGTAGCCCGGGCCAGGTAGGTTGGTGGGTACCCTACCACAGGTTGGTAGGTAAAACCATAGCCCCAGGTAGATAAGCAGGCCCAGTTAGGCAAGTTGATAGCTACAGTTAGGTTGGTGGACCCCAGTTAGGTAGGCTGTAGGTAGGTGTTGGTGTAGTCAGTTTAGTTTAGGCTTGTTAGGTAGGTTGTTTTCCCCAGTTAAGTATGGTTGGTAGTTAGGGTCCCATTTATATAGGCTTCATGCAGTTAGGGACACCTTTAGGTAGTATACAGGCAGTTAGGGACCAACTTTAGGTATATTACAGGCGTTTGGGGCCTCCTTTAGGTAGTATATAGTACTGTTAAGGGGTCTCCTTTAGGTAGTATACAGGCAGGTTAGGGGTTCTTTTAGGTATATACAGGAAGTTGGGGCCTCCTTTAGTGTGCAGGGAAGCCAGTGGACTCACCTTTAAGCTAGTGTGCAGGAAGTCAGGCCACTTGTTAGGTAGCCAGGGCCCCTCTTTATGTAGCCAGGGCCCCCTTTATGTAGCCAGGGCCCCCTTTGTTAGCCTGGGCCCCCTTGTTAGCCAGGGCCCCCGTTATGTAGCTAGGGCCCCCATAGTTAGTCAGTGCCCCCTTTATGTAGCCACACCAGGGCCCCCTTTAATGTAGACAGGGCCCCCATAGTTAGTCAGGCCACCCACTTTATGTTGCAGGGCCCACCCTTTATGTAGCCGGAGACCCCCATTATGTAGCCGAGCCCCCCTTGTTAGCAGGGGCCTTTAGATAGCCAGAGGCCCCCTTTGTTAGACAGGGCCCCCCTTTAGTAGCAGTGCCCTTAAGTTAGCCAGGTCCCCCCTTTGTTAGCCAGGGACCTTTAGTACGCCAGGAGCCCACCCTTTTCGTTAGCCAGGGGCCCTCTTTTTGTTAGCCATGGCCCCCCGTTAGTAGTTCCAGTGCCCCTTAAGTTGACAGGTCCCACCACTTTGTTAGCCTGGGCCCCTTTAGTAGCCTGGGCCCTTTGTTAGCCAGGGCCCCTTTTGTTAGCCATGGCCCCCCTTTAGTAGCCAGGGCCCCCCTTTAGTAGCCAGAGCCCCCATAGTTAGTCAGGGCCCCCTTTTATGTAGCCAGGGCCCCCCCATTATGTAGCCAGGGCCCAACTTAATGTAGCCAGAGCCTCCTTTAGGTAGCCCAGGGCCCCCTTTGTTAGCCAGGGCACCTTTAGATTGTCCAGGAGCCCTTTTGTTAGCCAGAGCCCACCCCTTTGTTAAGCCCAGGGCCCTTTAGGGTTAGCCAGAGCCCACCTATGTTAGCCCAGGGCCCCCCTTTAGAAGCCTAGGGCCCCCCTACCCTTTTGTTAGCCAGGGCCCCCCTTTGTTAGCCAGGGGCCCCCCCCTTTAGTAGCAGTTGCCCCTTTAGTAGCAGGCCCCTTTAGTAGAGCCAGGGGGGGCCCCTTTAGTAGCCAGGGACCCCTTTGTTAGCCAGGCCCCCATTATGTTAGCCTGGCCCCCCCTTTGTTAGCCAGGGCCCCCCATATAGTGCAGGACCCCCTTAGTGCCAGAGGCACCCCCATTAGTTATTCAGGGCCCCCTTTATGTAGCACGGGGCCACCAATTAGTAGACAGGGCCCCCTTAATGTAGCCAGAGGCCTCATCTTTAGGTAGCCAGGGCACCCTTTGTTAGCCAGGCGCACCTTTAGATAGCAGGGCCCCTTTAGTTACGCCAGGGCCACCAGTTAGCCAGGCCCCACCTTTGTGCCAGGGCCCCCTTTGTTAGCCAGGGCCCCTTAGTAGCCAGGGCCCCCCTTTAGTTATCCAGGGCCCCCCTTTGTTAGCCAGGGCCCCTTTAGATAGCCAGGGCCCTTTAGATGCCAGGGCCCCCCTTTAGTTATCCAGGGCCCCCCTTTGTTAGCCAGGGCCCCCATTTGTTAGAAAGGGCCCCCCTTATGTTAGCCAGGGTCCCCCTTTGTTAGCCAAGTCCCCTATATGTAGCCAGGGCCCCTAGGTAGTTTTAAAAAAAAACAAAAAAAACAGCATTACCTGGCTCGGGGCTCATGATCCGGTCCGCTACGAGGCCGACAGGCTCGTACTCGAGCCTGCATAGGGCTGCGGTTGAAGTGACGTCACCGCGCCGACAACGTCAGCAGTAGGGGCCGGCGGCCCGGAAGGCTTGCAGGACTAGCGTATTCAGCCTGACTGGGGAGAATCAGCGGAGCGCAGCGCTAGTAGGCGCTGTGTCGCTGACACGCGCAGCCCCGGGAGTCGGGGGAAATTAGTCCCCAAAAATACAGGGTCCGGTCTCTGGGCCGCTCGGGACGCGGGTATCCGGGCGTTCAGAGGACCGGACTGCGCAGGCCGGGCCCCGGGGAAGCGAAGGGCACTGCCTCGGGAGCCCCAGCGGCTCCGGGGGGGGCCACCGGGGGATTCCCTGGTCCACGGCGGCCCAGTCCGAGACTGGTGTGATTGGGGGCGAAGGGAAGAATGTGTGCATCACATTAGCCAATTCACATTAGACACTTGTTGGCCAAAAATCGCTATGGTGTCTAAAAAGTTAAACAGCAGTGATCAGAGCCATGTATGGAGCGGGCTCTGCGAGTGAGCCTGCTCCATACTCCCGGATGTACTGGTATGTCATGGTCATGGTCATATTAACACGTGATCACACCATTATCAAAAAGAGTCAATTTTGGTAAAACCTCTTGCTGTACAATCACCATCATATAAAGTCAGAGGGTGCGAAGTTCCTGGTAAAGATACACTCACACAGTAATGATCGGAGCACTCAATTTTATTCTTCCATAAGTTCATTAGAAATTGCTTCTACATACACAGTAATGCCAGTAATTTTGCTTACCTGCAGCTGAATACAGGAATTTCTAATGACTGGCATCAGACCATTTCTGGGATGCAGTTGCAGGTAAGCAAAGTTATACACACTACAGTGTACCTAAAAGCAATTTCTAATGGCTGTTGTATCAGCCAGAAATCCTGTATGCAGCAGCAGGTAAGCAAAAGTGCTGGAAAATATAAAGTGAACCTACGTCAAGCTAACGACAGGTCAAAACAACCAACAATTATATAATCTTATTTAACTCTATAGTAGTAAAAAATGGTATAAAAACACCTCCCTGTTCTACACACCAACTATTATAAACCACTTCCTGCCCAGCCAGTTCCATTCCTACCTATTCGGGCACATTTTCCGTTTCTTTAGTAAAAAAAATAATAAAACGGTGTAACTATAATACTTTCTCAACTCGGTTTTCTTAATTTTACTTTTTTATTCATTTTTGCTTACACATTATCTTAATAATATGAGAGACAGTAATAGTAATAAAATACAATCAGTTTTTCACATATTTTATTTATTTTTTTACAGCAAAAGCAGCGCTAAAATAAATTGTGTAATTGTGTCATTAATGT
Organism: Phyllomedusa bahiana; assembly: GCA_025379985.1. NCBI lineage: Eukaryota > Metazoa > Chordata > Amphibia > Anura > Hylidae > Phyllomedusa > Phyllomedusa bahiana. The sequence continues at coordinate 31,813 of JAODAL010037330.1, forward strand.
TTTTATACAGGTGATATAAAGTTTTAGGATGAACAGGGATAAAAGTTTTGGGCTGTCATGGTGGACTCCTGAGCTTAACAGGCCTGTGGCTGATTTATAGGGAGAAACGCAGACGTAGTTTTTAGGTAGGTCCTGAAAATCCCCTCCACTGGTGGGCCCCAAGTATCAACTCCACTGGTGGGACCCAAGAATCATCTCCACTGGTGGGACCCAAGAATCATCTCCAATGGTGGGACCCAATAATCAACTCCACTGGGTGGGCTACAAGAATCAACTCCATTGGTGGCCCCAAGTATAACCTCCTGTGGGAACCAAGAATCATCTCCATGGTGGGACCCAATAATGGTGGGCCCACTGGTGGGACCCATGAATCATCTCCCACTGGTGGGACCCTCAAGGATTCATCTCACTGGTGGCCCAAGTATTCATTCCCTTGTGGGGACTCACGTATCAACTTCACTGGTGGCCCCAAGTATCAACTCCACTAGGTGGGACTCATAGAATCACTTCACTGTTGGACCCCCAGTATCATACTCTACTGGTGAGACCCAAAGAATCAACTACACTGGTGGGCCCAAGGATTCATTCTCACACTGGTGGGTCCCTAGAATCCATCTCAACTGGTGGGTGGTATGTGAGGATGAGTTAACTTTTCCTTCATCCCATAATTCCGTATCTAGTAAGAAAAATATCACAGATGGCCCAAGCCCAGGAAAGCTCAATGGATACTAGGTAATCAACACCCTTTGATAAATGCCTTTCTGTAGGAGCCCCCAAGCAGGGGGTCAACCCATGAAAGGACCCTCATGCAACTCAATTAGCCCATGACACATGTCTGTCCTCAAAATCCAAGCTTCAAAGGCTTGAATGAAAATGAACCTAGCCATAAACTCCGTCCCGATATTTATATCCGATTTATTGGCGATTCCACCTCACGAACCGGTCCTTGGCGAGTTATATCTGAAAATATGGACTTCCCGACACACAGCCACCATTTCCAGGTTTCTGGGGTGCAGCGGGACCGATATATCCATTATCAGACCTACGGAAAGCCATATGATAGGCGCTGTATGATATCCGGGGGTGTCGGGAGGTCAGCCGGTTCTGTGGTGCGACCGGCTCGCGTTCTGTGCCAATGCCTGCCGCGGTATATCCATTTTCTGTGTTTTGGATCTGAAACTGCTGGACCTGAGTTTCGAGGAGTTCATAGACCGTCCGAGGGGTGTGTGGGGGATGTAAGGGGGCTGCACCTGCCTCAGGGGGCATTTCCCCCTAACAGTTATAGCTGGAGCCAGTGTGGGCTCTACTGTTGAAATCTTTGTGAGGGGCTGGTACCTAAGAGCATTCACAGGAGCATCCACACGCTAGAGCCAGGCAACAGTTGCCACCACGTAGGTGATAGGTATATGAACCCATGTTAACATGCCTTTTGTCTGTAACCCAAACTTGTATGTGCACCTTGACTTTTGCTGTTTATTATTATCCTTTATGTTATTATTGTCTTGTGTGCCCTCCAGGCTTAATTAAATCTATAAACTTTAACCAGAAGTTGTCTGTCTTGATCAGCGGCTCACACGCCTAGTACTCGGTCTATAATATTATAAGCTTACCACAAGGATGGTTTCGCGCTTGATATAAAGTCGTCACGTGACCGGCTCTTATAACTAAACTAGAAAACTGGTGGGCAGACCGTTTGGCGTTTGGCGAGGGAGGGGAAAGTGTTCCTCTCGTCCTCCCTGGTTCTCACTGTGCCCTTGCGGACAGGGGTTAACAGTGGAACCAGTATCTGTCTGACCCTTGTGCCCCCTCTAGGGGGGGCAGCGCAACGTCGAGATACCACCCAAGTCAGGCCGTCGACCCTCAAGTGGGCCGGCGGACTAGGCTTTTATGTCACAGTGGGCTCCAAGAATCATCTCCACTAGTGGGTCCAAGTATCAACACCACTGGTGGGTCCCAAGAATCATCTTTGCTGGTGGGCTCCAAATTTCTACTCCACTGGTGGGCCCCAAGTATCAACTCCACTAGAGGACTCCAAGAATCAGGTCCACTGGTGGGCCCCAAGGATCAGCTCCACTGGTGGGCCCCAAGAATCATCTCCTCTGGTGGGCCCCAAGAATCAACTCCAATGTTGGACACCAAGAATCATCTCCACTGGTGGCCCCAAGAATCATCTCCACTGGTAGACACCAAGAATCATCTCCACAGATGGCCCCAAGAATCAGCTCCACTGGTGGGCCCCAAGAATCAGCTCCTCTGGTGGGCCCAAAGAATCATCTCCTATGTTGGACACCAAGAATCATCTCCACTGGTGGCCCCAAGAATCATCTCCACTGGTGGACACCAAGAATCATCTCCACCGGTGGCCCCAAGAATCATCTCCACTGGTGAGCTCCAGGCACTCCGGCCCAACACTTTAAAAGTATAGTGATGTTTTATACCAAGACTTTTACCATAGCACCAACAATTCCCAACCCTTGGTGTGTCCAAAACAAGGCTATGAAGAAAGAAGCTTACTTAATCTTAGACCTGATTTTACCAAACTTCCACATAAGAGGGGGACAACCAGATGCAGCATCTCAGGAGATCCCTGTTGGATAATAAAGCCATATTTCTCAGAATCCTGGCCTCTGGGCCACTATAAGGAACAAACATAGAAACAAGCTTCACGGAGCCTGGAATCCGTGGGCACAAGTAATGGTATCTGGCAGCAGCATCCAGGCAGATTATTATTATTATTATTTATTTTAAAGAGCCATTGATTCCAGGGCGCTGTACATTCGAGGGGGTTACATACATTACATAAGTCAAACGAGTACAGTGATAAGGGATAATGACAATTGGCACGACAGAGGGAGAGAGGTCCCTGCCCGCGAGGGCTTAAAATCTACAAGGAGGGGGAAAGAGACAGGAGGTGAGGGGCAGACATGTCTTGGAGGAAGTGTGCCAAGTTTAGTGAAGGTTATAGGCAAGCCTGAAGAAAATGGGTTTTCAGGTTGCTTTTGAAGCTGGTGAAAGTGGAGGAGAGTCTGATGTGTTGGGGCAGTGAGTTCCAGAGTGTGGGTGAAGCACGGGAGAAGTCTTGCAGACGGTTGTGTGAGGAGCTGATAAGGGGAGAGCAGAGGAGAAGGTCCTGTGAGGAGCGGAGAGTGCGTGGGGAAGATTTTTGGGAAATTAGGGCAGAGATGTATGGAGGGAGAGGTCGTGGAGAGCCTTGTAGGTCATGGTTAGTAGCTTGAAATGAAAATTCGGGTGGGCAATGGGAAGCCAGTGAAGGGATTGGCAGAGGGGAGAGGGAGAGGAGTAGCGAGGATTGGCTGCACAAGAGTGAAAGGGGAAGAAGGAGGCCAGACTTTGTGGGATAGGGTGGTAGAGGAGTCACAGTCATACACGTTCTCAGTATATATAGATATAATATATATAATATATTATATATATATATATAAAAAATATATATATATATATATATATATATATATATGTATGTATGTATGTACAGTCTATAAGGGATAAATGGAGACCTGAGCAGCAGTCCATAGTTGAGAGAGGAGGTCCAGAGCATCAGTCTATAGGTGAGAAAGGAGGACCAGAACAACAGTCTAAATGTGAGAGAGGAGGACCCTATCAGAAGTCTATGGGTCAGAGGAGGACCAGACTAGCAGTCTATAGGTGAGAGAGGAGGACCAGATCATGAGTCTATAGGTGAGAAAGGAGGACCATTACAGCAGTCTATAGGTGAGAGAGGAGGACCCAATCAGCAGTCTATAGGTAAGAGGAGGACCAGATTAGCAGTCTATAGGTGAGAGAGGAGGACCAGATCATGTGTCTATAGGTGAGAAAGGAGGACCAGTACAGCAGTCTATAGTTGAGAGAGGAGGACCAGAGTAGCAGTCTATAAGTGAGAGAGGAGGACCAGAGTAGCAGTCTATATATGACAGAGGAGGACCAGTACAATAGTCTATAGGTTAGAGAGGAGGATCAGTGCAGCAGTATATAAGTGAGAGAGGAGAACCAGTGCAACAGTCTATAGGTGAGAGATGAGGACCAGAGTAGCAGTCCATAGGTGAGAGAGGAGGACTAGAACAGCAGTCTATAGGGGAGAGAGGACTAATGCAGCAGTCTATAGGTAAGAGGAGGACCAGTACAGCAGTCTATAGGTGAGAGAGGAAGACCAGCTCAACAGTCTATAGGAGAGAAAGGAGGACCAGTACAGCAGTCTGTAGGTGAGAGGAGGACCCGAGCAGCAGTCTATAGGTAAGAGGAGGACCAGTACAGCAGTCTATAGGTGAGAGAGAAGGGCCAGATCATGAGTCTATAGGTGAGAAAGGAGGACCAGTACAGCAGTCTATAGGTGATAGCGGAGGACCAGAGCAGCAGTCTATAAGTGAGAGAGTTGAGGACCATATCAGCAGTCTATAGGTGAGAGAGGAGGACTAGAGCAGCAGTCCATATGTGAGAGAGAAGGACCAGAGCAGCAGTCTATAACTGAAAGAGGACTAGTGCAGCAGTCTATAGGTGAGATAGGAGGACCAGTACAGCAGTTTATAGGTGAGAGAGGAGGACCAGTTCAGCAGTCTATAGGTGAGATAGGAGAACCAGTGGAACAGTCTATAGGTGAGAGAGGAATAAAAGAGCAGTACTCTATAGGAGAACCAGAGCAGCAGTCTATAGATGAGAGAGGAGGTCCAGAGCAGCAGTCTATAACTGAGAAGGACCAGTGCAGCAGTCTATAGGTGAGAGAGGAGGACTATAGCAACAGTCTATAAGTGACAGAAGACCAGTTCAGCAGTCTATAGGTGAGAAAGAGGACCGGTACAGCAGTCTATATATAAGAGGAGGAGCAGTGCAGCAGTCTATATGTGAGATATGAGTACCAGTTCAGCAGTCTATAGGTGATAGAGGATGACCAGAGCAGCAGTCTATAGGAGAAATAGAGTAGCAGTCCACAGGAGAACCAGAGCAGCAATCTATAGGTGAGAGAGGAGGACCAGTACACTAGTCGATAGGAGAGAGGAGGACCAGTGCAGAAGTCTATGGGAAAACCAGAGCAGCAGTCCATAGGTGAGAGAGGAGGACCAGTACAGCAGTCGATAGGTTGGAAAGGAGGTCCAGAGTAGCAGTATATAGGTGAGAGAAGAGAACCAAAGCAGCCATCTGTATGAGAACTAGAGAAGCAGTCTATAGGTGAGAGAGGAGGACAGAGCAGCTGTCTATATGTGACAGAAGAAACCATCAGCAGCAGTCTTTATGTTATAGAGGAGGACAAGAGCAGTGGTCCATAGGAGAACCAGAGCAGCAGTCCATAGGAGAACCAGAGCAGAAGTCTATACGTGACAGAAGAAACCATCAGCTGCAGTTTATATATGACATAAGAAACAATCAGCAGCAGTTTATATATGACATAAGAAACAATCAGCAGCAGTTTATATGTTAAAGAGGAGGAGCAGAGTGGCAGTCTATAGGTGAGGAGCTATGAGCAGTCTATATGTGACAGAGGAGCCATCAGCAGCAGTCTGTAGATGAGAGAAGAAATCAACATGAGTAGTCTATATGTGACAGAAGAGGGGATATCGGTAGCAGACTATATGACAGAGGAAATGGCCATGAAAGCAGTTCATATGTGACACAGGAAAGGGGAAGCAGCAATTTATGTGTGAAAAAGAAGGGGGACATGAGCAATAATCTGTATGCAACAGAGGAGGAGGAAATGAACATCAGTCTACATGTGAGAGAGGAGGTGGCATGAGTGCTGTATATACCTGAGAGAAGAGGATGCATGATCAGTGGTTTACATGTGACAGAAGAGAGGAAATGATTGGTGATCAATATGAGACAGAGGATAGGGCCATGAGCAGTGGTTTATATGTGATAGAGGAGGGTTCCATGAGCATTGGTTTATATGTGACTGAGAAGATAGCATGAGTGGTGGTCAATATGTGATAAGGGAGGGGGCCATGACCAGTGGTCTATATGTCACAGAGGAGATGACATGTGTGGTGGTCAATATGTGACAAAGGAGGGGGCCATGAGCAGTGGTCTATATGTGACAGAGGAGATAGCTTGAGGGGTGGTCAATATGTTAAAGAGGAGGGGGCCATGACCAGTGGTCTATATATGACAAAGGGGAGGGAATGAGCAGTGGTCTGTATGTGACAGAGGAGTGGGAATGAGTGCTGGTCAATATGTGACAGGGGAGGGGTCCATGACCAGTGGACAATATGTGACAGAGGAGGGGGCCTAGAGCAAGTGGTCTATATGTGACAGAGGATATGGCATGAGTGGTGGTCAATATGTGACAAAGGAGGGGGCCATGAGCAGTGGTCTATATGTGAAAGAGGAGATGACATGAGTGGTGGTCAATGTGTGACAAAGAAGGGGGCAATTAGCAGTGGTCTATATGTGACAGAGGAGATAGCATGAGGGGTGGTCAATATGTTAAAGAGGAGGGGGCCTGCGCAGTGGTGTGTATGTGACAGAGGAGGGAGTATGAGCAGTGGTCTGTATGTGACAGAGGAGGGAGTATGAGCAGTGGTCTGTATGTGACAGAGGAGGGAGTATGAGCAGTGGTCTGTATGTGACAGAGGAGGGGTCATGAGCAGTGGTGTGTATGTGACAGAGGAGGGAGTATGAGCAGTGGTGTGTATGTGACAGAAGAGTGGGACTGATCAGTGGTCTATATGTGATAGAGGAGAGGGAATGAGTGGTGGTCAATATGTGGCAGAGGAGGCATGTGAGCCACGTAAATCATGAAGCTGCAGTGGAAAGCCGGCAATAAAAAATGTATTGGGAAAATGCACAAATAGGTTTTTTCTGACCTCAGTTTCCTGTATTTCCATAGAGATACTCCGAAAACGTTATCTCAACGAATTCTTGTGATGGAGAGAGAGAGAGCCCTTAGTTGGAAAACCCCAATTTAAAAATCCTGCATTTGCTCCTGTAGCCAGAGTGGGTAAGGATTTGGGTAAATGATGCCTCGCCATTAGTGTTGAGCGATTACGTTGGCTATCGAGATCGATTGATAGTCGATAGTCGGCCACCATCGATAAGGTTTTTCGATAGTGAGCATCGATTATGAGCAATGACCATTAAAGTCTATGGGAGAGCAACAACACCTTCATTATTACACCCAAACAAGGCTGGAGAAGCTGAAATTAACATCCACAACAGTCAAATGGATACGTGCTACATCTTAGGCAACACACTTAGATTATAAAAGTCACAGAAAAAAAGTCACGACCATTCACTATCCCTGTCTTGTACCACAGCCTGACCCTTAAACCTGCATCACCCACAAATGAAAAAGTGCCAGAAGTATGATTTGAACCATCATGTTACTTGAACTGGACATTGAATATCCCTGTCTTGGAACGCAGCATGAGCCCCAAACCTGCATGACCCACAGATTAAAAAGTGCCGCAAAAAGGAGTTTCTTTCAACCACCATTTTAGTTTCACTGGACATTGACTATACCTGTCCTGGGCCACAGCATGAGCCCCAAACCTGCATGACCCACAGATTAAAAAGTGCCGGAAGAAGGGGTCTTTCAACCACCATTTAGTTGAACTGGACATTGACTAGAACTGTCCTGGACGCAGCATGACCATTAAACCTGCATGCCCCCCCCACATTTAAAAAGTGCCGGAAAAAGGAGTCTTTTCAACCACCATTTTAGTTTCACTGGACATTGACTATACCTGTCCTGGGCCACAGCATGACCCAGGGCCGGAGTTACAGTGGGTGAGGTGAAAGCCAGGCTGGCGTCCGTCATTTTTTAACACGCAAGGTTTAAAATGCCCTGATGACGCAGCAACGAAAACTGTCGTCTGAAGCAGAGTGCGGAAGCGGAAGTGTGAGAACTCCAGCCTTCCTAGTACACAGTCAAGCCCTGGGTAGCGCTTGCCCCTCCGTATGAGTGGGGGACCAATTGAGCTTCACTTGGAAATACTGGGGTTAACGCTCCTGTTACACCCCGGTGCCCTTTTTCTTGGGATTCTTTTTCTCATTTTACTCAACGTGCTGGAGGAAATGGTCTCTGTACTTTGTTCTCTGTCCGTGCTCCATTTCTCCATGTCCTCTTTAATAACCTACATCTGGTCAAGTTTTCCTGTACCTTTCCCCTTTTACAATTCAGAGGAAGTTTTTTACCAGCTATTTTTTTACATGCAAGTTTTTTAGTACTTTAATTCTAGAAAACAATTTTTAAAATAGGATGGAATCCCACCATGTCTTTGTTTCTCTTTTTTTTTTAAATTTTAAAAAATGGGTTGTCTCAATAAGGGATTGATAGCAATGTTAAAGATCTTGCAAAAACAAGTCATTTTGCAATATGTGTCCATTAACAGTGTCCTACCTATTCCTGTTTCTTTTTTTTTTTTAAAAAACTGTATATTTATTCAATTTTTTCAGAATGAGAAATAAGCAGATAACATAAAATCCACAAGCGTTTACATCAAAATGGAAGGCTTTGTATTGCATTGATACATACATGAGTACAAAAGAAAAGTGTCCTCAAATCAATAGAAAGTCCGCAAATTAGTTAGGTAGAGTTACGCGGACCAAGACCATAGGGTTGACATGTACTTAGAACGCGGTTAGCAACTAGCCAAAATATAGGGCGTGTAACAACCTTCATGAAAAAATCAAGACACATAGACAAAGACAAACAACAAAGGGGAAATCTACTGGGGGGGTGCTGGAAGAAACAAGTTGGGAGGACACTGGTCTTTA
>JAODAL010037331.1:0-40533 GCA_025379985.1 Phyllomedusa bahiana
TTTCTTTGCCAGAAAAGCCGTCCCTGCCCTGGCCAGCCACGTGTCATCTAAAATTTCAAGCGCGTTGTCTGCATCGTGTCCGGAAAAGTCCATCTCACCACCGACACATGGACTAGTAAGCACGGCCAAGGCCGCTATATCTCTGTGACAGCTCACTGGGTGAGCTGGGTGGATGTCTCTGGGGGTGACGGTGGCTCTCAGGCTCGGCGCACGCTCTTCAAAACCGCAGGGATGGTGCAGGGCTCTTTCCCCCAAGGTCCTCTGGTGGCATCACGTGCCCAGAGACACCAGGCCGTGTTGAAATTAATCTGCCCTGGAGACCGTCCACACACAGGTCAGGAGCTGTGGACGGCTCTAAGCAACGAGACCGAGCGCTGGCTGGGTGACAAAAACCTTGTGCCAGGCAAGGTGGTGTGCGATAACGGGCGAAATCTGCTGGCCGCCCTTAAGATCGGTAGGCTGGAGCACATCCCTTGCCTGGCACATGTCATGAACCTTGTCGTCCAGAAATTTCTAAAGAGCTACCCGGGTCTGGACTGCCTGCTGAAGAAGGCTCGAGGTCTGAGTTCGCACTTCCGCCGTTCGCACCCTGCTTCGTCCCGCCTGGCTGCGTTGCAGCGTCAGCTCGGCCTCCCCGTCAACCGTCTCATTGTTGACGTGGCAACACGCTGGAATTCCACCCTCCACATGCTCCAGCGATTGTGGCAGCAGCGCAATGCCATTACGCAGTACGAAGTGACACATGGCCTGACAAGCAGCGGTACGGACCTCGGTGTTGAACCACCGAGAGTGGAGGCAGGTGAAAGAGCTCTGCACCATCCTTGCCAGTTTTTGAAGAAGCCACCAAAATGGTCAGTGCGGACAATGCCCTTGTCAGCATGAGCATTGTGGTGATCTTAGTTCTGGAACGATCGTTGGACACTCGAAACAACAGGTCCCGCCAGCGACGGAGGAGGAGACGGACACAGATGCGGACACGGAGCCTTTCTCTCCGTCAAATCCACAAGGCCCGACAGTTTCACAATTTCATCGGTCTTCATTAGGCAGTGGTTCGGGGTCCAGAGCTAGTGCAAGGTGGCGCATCAGCTCTCAGGATGCATCATCTCAGGCAAGTCAGGGCTGTGTTGAAGCTGTGCCGGAGGCAGCGGAGGAGGAGGAGGAGGAGGAGTATTCCTAGACACCGATGTTACCGACGTCCCTGCCTTGGAAAGAGGTTGGCGCGAATTTGAGGCGGAGGAGGAAGATGAGGAAGATCAGTTTGCTAGTGCCCCTCGACCCAGAGGCTTGGGAAATCAAGGCTCCATCTCTCACATGAGTGCTTGGATGCTCCATTTCCTCCAACATGATCCTCGCATTAAGGCCATCAAAAAGAACAACAGTTACTGGGTGGCCACCCTCCTGGATCCCGGTACAAAACAAAACTCAGCACTTTCCTTCCACCCACCCAAATAGAGAGTAAAATGCAGGAAATGGAGACCTTGCTGATTGATCAACTGGAGACATCTGATGCGTCTGCTTCACGTTCCCCAAATGTCACGGTGGAACACTCAGCGACGTGACATGCAGTAGAGTGCCATTAGGCTTAGCGGCAAGCATGCAGGCAAGGGTGGCAGAAGCCTAATGGGTGACCCCTCTGGCAATTCTTTTGTTAACCACCTTCACCAATGCATGCAATGCAGGCACACATCCAACACACAGAGACAGCTTAAGATCAATGTAACAACGCCTATCGCGTCTCAACACCGATGTTTTTGGCATGTTGTTGCCGTGCCCATAACTTCTGGAAATCCAAAATGGACGAATGGCCCACTGGCTCGTCACGCCATAGAGTGTTGTCCTGCCCAGCAGCCCAGCGTCATATCTGAGCGTACCTTCAGCACAGCGAGGGAGTCATTACAGACAAACTCATACCGGCTTTCCCACAGATAATGTGGATCGTTTGACTTTCATCAAGATGAATCAGGCATGAATCTCTGAGATGTTGTGGCCCCAATTGCCGAGGTCCACCGATTAGGTTGCCAGGCCTACTTCACATTTCCTTTTCAAACAGAAATGGTCCTCTTGAAAACTATTTTAAAATGATCAATTCTTACTCTGCACATTTTTTATTCTCATTTCCCCACATTCATTTTGCTGGTTTTGCTGTGAGAGACAGTAAAGACAGCAAGTTTCATGACAACCGTATTCCATTTACTCACTTTATCTTTAGAAGTTTTCCCGCATTGTCAATAGGTTTTTGAGGTCATGATTGCTGTGAGATACACAATAATCAAGTCCTTTTGGAACAGAATGTGCATCTAAGTGGCATTTCTCCCTCAACAATTATTTATAGTGGGCTGAGAAGTTCATATTTATAATTTTTTTGGGGTCATGTAGCTGTGAGTATACAGGCTATAATTATGTCCTTTGGAACAGAAATTTGCTTCTAAGTGGCATTCCTCCCTCACAAATTTTAATAGTGGCTGAGAGTCATATTTATAATTTTTGGGTCATGTAGCTGGTAGATACAGCAATAATCATGGTCCTTGTGAACAGAAAATGTGGCTTCTAAGAGGGCAGTTCTCCCTCACATGTTTAACAGTGGCTGAGAAGTCATTTTTTTATATAATTTATTGGTCATGCTTCATTGAAAATGCAGCAATACTACAGGTCCTATATCAAAAAAATGTTGTTTCTACAGACATTTGATCTTCACAATTGAACCAAAGTGGCTCAAGGGTCATGCTTTGATAATTTTATGAGCATTTGCTGTGACATGCAGCTATACTAACAGGTCCTATTCTAAAAATGCGTTGTTTCTAACAGACATTTGTGCTTCCACAATTGACCAAAAGTGGCTCAAGGGTCAAGCTTTGAATTTTTGGGGGCATTTTGCTGTGACATGCAGCTATACTCACAGGTCCTATTCTAAAAAATATTGTTTTTCTAACCGACATTTGTTCTTCACAATTGTCAGAGTGGCTCAAGTGTGATGGTGCTGTCAGAAACAGAATAGGTAGGGACACGTTAAGGACACATATTGTCAAAATGATTTTTTTTTGCAGATCTTTAACATTAGCTATCAATTTCCTGTATTGAGACAACCCATTTAATACAATGAAAAAAAGAATATACATAGACAGGTGGGAATTCCATCCTATTTAAAAATGTGTTTTTCTATAATTAAGTACTAAAAAACTTGCATGTACAAAATAGCTGTTAAAAAAATTCCCTGAAATGTACAGGGAGTGTACAGAAAACTTGAACCAATTGTAGGTTATTCAGAGGACATGGGATATGGAGCCACGGACAGAGAACACAGTACAGAGAACCCCATTCCTCAGCACTTTGAAGTAAAATAAAAAAAATGCCAAGATAAAGGTCACCTGGGTGTAAACAGGAGCGTAACCACCGTATTTCAAGTGAATCTCAATTTGTCCACACTCATACGGATGGTCAAGCGCTACCAGGTATTGACTGTGTACAGACTGAAGGCTGGAGTTCTCACACTTCCGCATCCGCACTCTGCTTCAGCAAACGACCTTTTGACGTTGCAGATGGCGTCAACAGGAGTGGCAATATAACCTGTGTGTAAATAGATGACGTACCCAGCCTGAGCTTTCAACCGCACCCACTGTAACTCCGTCCCTGGGTCATGCGTGGCCCAGGACAGGTAAATAGATCAATGATCCAGTGAACTCAAAATTGGGTTGAAAGAACTCCTTTATCGGCCACTATTTTAAATGTGGGGGTCATGCAGGTTTTGGGGTCATCTGTTTCCCAGGACAGGTATAGTCAATGTCCAGTGGAAACTACAATGGTTGGATGAAAGACTACTTTTTTCCGGCACTTTTTAATTGGGTGGGGGTTCAAGCAGGTTTAGGCTCATGCTGTGGCCAGGACATAGGCATGACACCTAGATTAAAAAGTGCGGAAAAAGGATTCCTTTCACCACCATTATAGTTTCACTGTACATTGACTATATCTGTCCTGTACCGCAGAATGATATTAACCTGTCGACCCTGAGCATTAAAAAGTGCCGGAAATAGGATCTTTCAACCACCATTTTATTTCACTGGACATATACTGTCCCTGTCCTGGGTAGCGCCTCCCCTCCGTATGAGGTGCGTACCAATTGAGCTTCACTGGAAAACTGGTGGTTAACGCTCCCTGTCCATCCAGGTGCCCTTTTCCTTGCATTCTTTTCTATTTTACTCAACGTGCTGGAGGAAATGGCTCAGTACTTTATTCTCCATGTCCGTGCTCCATACTTCAAGACCACTGAATAACCTACATCTTGACAAGTTTTCCCTGTACCCCCCAGTACAATTCAGAGGATTTTACCAGCTATTTGTACATGCACGTTTTTCAGTATTTAATTCTAGAAAACACATTTTAAAATAGGATGAGGAATCCCAACAACTGTCTTTGTTTCTCTTTTTTTCATTGTATGTAAATGGGTTTGTCTCAATACCGGGATTGATAGCATTATGTTAAAGAATCTTGCAAAAACAAGTCCTTTAGCAATAATGACCATTAACAGTGTCCTACCTAGTCCTGTTTCGGACAGCGCCATCACCCGTGAGCCACTCTTGACAATTGGAAGAACAAATGTCTGTTTAGAAACAACATTTTTTTTATAATAAGGACCTGTAGTATACTGCTATACAAGCAAAATGCCCCAAAAATTCAAAACATGAACCCTTGGAGCCACTTTGGACAATTGTTAAGACAAATGTCTGTTAGGAAACAACATTTTTTTTATAATAGGACCTGTAGTATTGCTGCTTTTCAAAGCAGCAAGACCCAAAAAATTTCTAAAAATGACTTTTCAGCCACTGTTAAAAATTGTGAGGGAAAGAAATGTCACTTAGAAGCCACATATCTGTTCCAACGGACCATTTATTTATTGCTGATCTCACCGCTACATGACCCAAAAAAATTTAAAATATGACTTCCTCAGCCACTACTAAAAATTTGTGAGGAGAAATGCCACATAAAAGCCACATTTCTTTTCAAAGGCCATAATTAAGCTGTAATCTCACAGTCAACATGACCTCAAAACCTATGACAATGTGAAAAATTCTAATGATAAAGTGAGTAAAATGGAATAAACGGTGTTGTCATGAAACCTTTCTGACTTTTACAGTCTCCTCACAAGCAAAACCACAAAATGAACTGTTGGAAAAGAGAATAAAAAATGGCAGTTAGAAAAGAACATCTTTAAAAACAGTTTTTCAGAGACCATTTCTGTTTGAAAGCGGAATGAGAATTAGACCAGCACTAATCGTGACCTCGGCAATTGGGGCCACAAACAACATCAGAATCCATGCCTGTTCATCATGATGAAAGTCAAAACGTATCCACATACTCTGTGGAAAGCCGATGCGTTTGTCCTGTAATGACTCCTCCAGCTGTGCTGAAGGATCCGCTCAGATATAGACGCTGCTGCCTGGGGCAGGACAACAACTCTATGGCTGGCGAGCGAGCTCGGCCATTCATCCATTATGGATACCCATAAGTCTATTGGGTCCGGAACACCATACAAAAACATCGGTGTTTTAGAGCACGCAGATAGTCGAGCACCATGATCTTAAGTTTCCTCTGTGTGTTGGCTGTGTGCCCTGGCATTGCATGCATTGGTGAGGTGGTAAACAAAGATGCCAGAGGTCACCCATTAGGCTACTGCCACCATGCCTGCTGCAGCTGCTGCCACAACCGCCACTTGGCACTCTACAGCTGTCACGTTATGCTGATGTTGTTCCACCGTGACATTTGGGAACGTGAACAGACGCAACAGATGTCTCCAGTTGTTCAATCAGCAAGGTCTCCATTTCCTGCATTTTACTCTCTATTTGGGTGGGTGGAAGGAAAGTCCGAGTTTTGTTTTGTACCGGGGATCCAGGAAGGGTTGCCACCCAGTACCTGTTGTTCAATTTTGAGCCTTAATGCGAGGAATCCAAGTGTAGGAAATGGAGCATCCAAGCACTTCAAGTGAATAGATGGATCCGAGATTTCCCAGCCTCTGGGTCGAGGGCACAAGAAAACCTGATCTTCCTCCTCCTTCCTCCTCCACCTCAAATTCGCGCCAACCTCTTCCAAGCAGGACGTCGTAACGTCGGTGTCTAGGAAACCGTAAAAAAAAAAAGGAAAAAAAAAAAAATTTAAACAAAACCAAAAACAAAAAAACAAAAAGAATACAGTAAACAAAAAAAAATAAAAAATACAAAAAAAAAACTAAAAAAACAAAAAATAACAAAAAAAAAATAAGAAAAAAAAAAGAGAACAACAAAAGAAAAACAACAAAACCACCAAATAAAACAAAAAACCAAAAAAAATAAAAAAAAACAAAAAAACAAAAAAAAAAAAAAAAAAGACAAAAACACAACACAAAAAAAAAAAACAAAAAAAACAAAATCAAACACAAAAAAAAAAAACACATAATAAAAAAAAAAAAAAAAAAAAAAAAAAAAAGAAACCTCGCACCATCACACACTAACAAAAAAAAAAAAAAAAAAAAAAACTAACAAAAAACCCCCGCCCCCTCCACACCTCCCCGCTCCCTTCTCCATCCCCCCAACCCACCCCCCCCCTTCCCCCCCCCCCTCCCCCACCCACCCACCACCCCGCCCCCCAACCCCCCCCCGCACACCCCGCCCCCCTTCCCTCCCCCCCTCACGCCCCCTACCCCGCCCTAACTCCCCCCCCGCCCCGCCCCCCCCCCCCCCCCACCCCCCGTCGCCGCCCTTGTCACCCCCCCGCCCCCCACACCCCCCCCCCCCCGCCCCCTCCCCACCCCACCCCCCCACCCCACCCCCCCCCCCTCCCCCCCCCAATCCCGCGCCACCCCCAACTCTCACCCCCCCACCACCCAGCCACCCCCTCACCGCCCCCTCCCCCCCCCCCCCCCCCCACGCCCCTCCAACCCCCCATCTCCAACCACCACCCCCCCACCCCCCCCCCACCCCCCCCCCCCCAGCCAGACCCCCCCCCCCCCCACCCCCCCCCCCCCGCAGCCCCCCCACGCCTCCCCCCCCCCGCCCCCTCCCCAATCCTCACTCCCACCGCCTCTCCCCCGCTCCCCCCCCCTCCCCCCCCCCCCCCGCGCCCCCCGCCATGACCCCCCCCCCCCCAACCCCCCCTCCCCCTTCGTACCCCCGCCCCCGCCTATACCTCTCCCCCCCCCCACTCCCCCACCCCCCCCCCCCCCCACACCCCCCCCCCCACCCCCCCGCCCCGACCACCGCCCCCCCCGCCCCACCCCCCTCCCCCCACCCCCCCTCCCCCGCCCCCCCCCACCCCCACAAACACCCTCCCCAACCCTCGCCCCCCCCCCCCCCCCCATCCACTCGCACCCAACCAACCACCCGATCCGTCCCACCCCACCCCCTCCCCCCCCACCCACGGAGACACACGCCGGCCACCTCCCTCCCCCCCCCCCCACACCCCCCCCCCCCCCCCACCCCCTACCCACCCCCACCCCTCCCCCTCGCCCCCCTCCAACACCTCACCCGCTCCCCCCCACCCCACCACGCTCTCTTTTGTCCCCCAATCCCCCCACCACCCCCCAAACCCCCCCCCAACGCCCCCCCCCCCTCCTCATTCACTCGCCCGCCCCCCCCCCCCCCCCACCCCCCCCTCCCGCCCCACCCGCTCCCCCCCCCGCCACAACCTCGCCTATCCTCCCTCCCCCCCCCCCCCCGCCTCGTCCCTCGCCCTCTCCCCTCCCCCCCCCCCCCACCCCCCCCCACCCCCCTTCGCCCCCACCCACCAAACCCCCCACCCCCCTCCCGCCCACCCCTCGCCCCCCCACCACTCACCGCTCCCCTCGCCCCTCCCACTCCCCACTCCCCGCCCCCACCCCCCCACCTCCCCCCAACCCCCCAACCACCCCCCTCCCACGCCTCCCACCCAACCCTCCACCCACCCCCCCCCCCCCGCCCCACCCCCCCTCAGCCGCCCCCCCCCCCCCCCCCCACCCCCCCCCCCACCCCCCCCCCCCACCCCAGCCCACTACCCCCCAGTGGCCCCACCACCCCCCCACCCCCCCACCGCCCCCCCCCCCCAAAACCCCCCCCCCGAGCCCCCCCCCCCCCCACCCCCCCCTCCACCCCCATAACCCCCCCCCACCCTTCAGACACTACCCTGACCAACCACGGTGCAGTCCACCGCCACCCGCCCCAAACCCCCCCAGCCACCACCCCCCCCCCAACCCACACCCCGCTCCCGCCACCCCCCCCCCCCCACCCCCCCACCCCCCCACAAGCCGCCCCCCAACCCCCCCCCTCCCCCCCACCACACCCCCCCCCCCCGCCCCCCCCCCCCGCACCCCCCCCCCCTCCACCCCCGCCGCCCCCCACACAACCAACAGACCCGCACCCCACCCCCGCCCCCCCCTCCCACCCCTCCCCCCCCCTCCATCCCCCCCCCCACCCCCTCCCTCTCCCCCCATCCCGGCATCTCAACCCACCCCCCCCCCCCACCCCCCACCCCCCAAACCCACCCACCCCAACCCATCCCCCAACACCCCCCCCTCCCACACACCCATCGTTCCCCCCCCCCCCCCCCCCCCCCCGCCCCCCTCAACACCCCCCCCCCCCCCCGCCCCATCACCCGCCCCCGCACGCCTCCAACAGTCCACCCCCCCACACCCCCCCCCCACACCCCCCCCCCCACACCCCCCCCCCCCCCCCCCTCCACTCCCCCCCCGCCCCCCCCCTCAACCCCCACGCCCCCCCCCCCCCCCCCCCCCCAGCCCCGCCCCCACCCACCCCTCCTCCCCACCCCAACCACCGCACCTCCCCCTCTCAGGCACCCCCCGCCCCGCCCCTCCCCCCCCCCACCTCCCACCCCCCCCCCCCTCCGCCCCCCAACCCCCCCCCCCCCCCCCCCCACCCCCGCCCACCCCCCACACCCCCCCCCACCCCCACCCCCCCTTCTCCCACCCGCCCGGCGTCCACCCCCCAGATGTCGTTGCTCCCCATCCCCCCACCCCCCCCCCCCGCAATACCCCCCCATGCCCCCACCCCCACCACCACACCCCCCCAACCCCCTCCACCCCCCCCCCCCCCCACCGATCCGTCCCCGCCCCCCCCCCCCCACACCCCCCCCCCCCCCCCCGACCCCCACCCCCACCACCCCCCCCACACCCCACCCCCCCCCCCCCCCCAACATCCCCCCCCCCACCCCCCACCCTCCTCCCCCCCCACCCCCCCCAATCCCCCCCCCCCCCCGCCCCCCCGCCCCCCCCCCCCCCGCACCCCCCCCCCCCCCCCGCCCCACCCCCCCCCCCGCTCCCCACCCCCCCCTCCCCCACCCCCCACCCCACCCCCCCAACCCCGCCCCTCCCCCCCCTCCCCCCCACCCCCCTCCCACCCCCACCGCCACACCCCCCCCCACCACCCTACCCCCCCCCCCCCCCCCCCCCGCCCCCCCACGCCTCCTCCGCACACATCCCCCACCCCACCTCCCCCCACCCCCCCCCCCCCCTCCCCCCCCCTCACCCCCCCCCCCCTAACCCCCACCCCACCCCCGCACCCCGTCCCCCCAAACCCCCCCCACCCTCACCACACCCCCCTCCCCACCTTCCAACCATCGCCCCGCCCCCCCCCCATGCCTCCACCCCCCCAACCTCCCCCCCACCCCCCCCCCCCCCTCCCCACCACCCACCCCCCCCCCCCCTCCCCCCCCCCCCCCCCCCATACGCTCCACCCCCCCCCCCCCCCCCCCCCCGCCCTCCTCCCCACCCCCCCCCCCCCCCTCTCCGCCCCCACCCCCCACCCCCATCCCACCCCTACCCCACCCCCCCCCCCCCCCCCCCCCCCCCCCCCCCCCCCCGCCCCAACCCACACCCCGCACCACCCCCCACCCCCCACCACCCCCACCACCGCCCCCCCCCCCCCCCACACCACCCCCCCCCCCCCCACCCCCGACCCCCCCCCCCTGCCCACCCCACCCCCACCTCCCCCCCCCCCCCCACCAGCACTCACCCCCCTCCCCCCCCCCAAACCCCACCCTCACCCTCACCCGACCCCCAGCCCCCCCCCCCCCCCCCCCCCCTCCCCCCCCCCCCTCGCCCCTGCCCCACCCCACCCCACCTCCCACCCCCACCACCCCCCCCGCCCCCTCCCCCACCATCCCACCCCCTCTACCCCCCCCTCCCCCCCCCCCACCCACCCGCGCCCCGTCCCGCCTCCACCCCCCCGCCCCCCCCCCCCAACCACCCCCCCCCCCCCCCCCTCTCCACCCCCCCCCACGCCCTCCCCCCCCCACCTCCCCCCCCCTCCCACCCCCCCACCCCCCCCCCCCCCCACCCCCCCCCCATCCCCCCACCCCCCCCCCCCCACCCGCCCCCGCCCCCACCACCCCCCCCACCCCCCCCCCACCACCCCCCCCCCCCCCCCAGCCCCACCCCCCCCCCCCCCCTCCACCCCCCCCCCCCCCTCCCTACCCACACCCCCACCAGTCCCGCCCAACACCCCCTCCCCCCCGCCCCCCACACCCCCCCCCCTCCTCCCCCCCCCCCGCCCCCCCCCCCCGCGCCCCACCACACCCCTCCCCAAGCCCGCCACACCCCCCCCCCCCTCCCCCTCCCATCACTTCCCCCCCCCCACCCCCCCTCCCCCATCCCCCCCCCCTCCACCCCCAACCCCCCCCCTCACCAACGCCCCGCCCCGCCCCCCCACCTTCTCCGAGCCACCTCCCCCCCGCCCCCGCCCCCCCCCGGCGCCCGCGCCCCCCCCCCCGCCCCCCCTCGGCCCCCCCCCCCCCAGCGCCCCCATTCCCCCACGACCACAACTCTCCGGATCGCCACCCCCCCACCCCCCACACTCCCTCCCTGCCCATCTCACCCCCCCCATCCCCCCCCCCCCCCCCGCCCCCCCCCCGCTCCCCCCCCCCCCTGCCCTCTCCCCCCCCCACGCCCCCCCCCGCCGGCCACCACCCCCCCGCAACCGCCCTCCCCCCCACCCCCCCCCAGCCCCCCCCCCGGCCCACGCGTTATCTTGTGCGCCTACGCCCCCCCCACAAGGCGCCCGTCCGCGCCGTCCCACACCCCACCCCGGGCCCCCCACCCCCCCACCCCTATTTCAGGACCGTGCCTGGCCGTTTCCCCCGCCTCCCCACCCCCCCCCCCACTTTCGAACATCCCTCCCCACCCCCCCCCACTCCGCCCACACCCCCCGCTCCCACCCACCGAGCCAACGACTCCAACCACCCACCGCCCACCCCACCCCCGCCACCAACCCCACCGCAGTCAACCCTCATCCCTTTGCCCATCCTTCAGTGTTCTTTCACCCCCCCGCCCTCCCCCCAGCCCCCCGCGATCCGCCTCCCCCCCTCAGCCCCCCAACCCAACCCCACCACTCCCACCCACCCCCCATCCCCCCCCGCCCCAAACCCCACTCCATCCCACCCCCCCCTCACCCCCCCCCCCCCCCCCCCCCCCCCTTCCAACCCCCCCCCCACCGCCCCCCCCCAACGCCCATCCCCCTCCCCCCCCCCACCCCCCCCCCCCCTAACCTACCCCCCCCCACCCCCACCACCCCCCCCCCCCCCCACCCTCCCCCACACCACTCCACACGGCCCCCCATGCCCCGCCCCGCACCACCCCCCACCCCCCCCCCCCGCCACCCCCCCCCCCACCCCCCCGCCTCCCCCCCCTCCACCCCCCCCCCCACCCCCCCCCCACCCCCCCCCCCCCTCCCCCCCCCCACCACCCCTACCCCCCCGCACACCACCCCACCCCCACCCCTACACGCCCCCCCCCCACCCCTCCGTATACTACGCCCCACCCCACTCACCTCGACTCATGCCGAGCGGCAACCCTCTCACCCCACCGCTCCAGACCCCACCCCCCCCCCCCACCCCCCACAAAACACCATACCCCACCACCCCCAACCCAACATCACAAACTACCCCCCCCGACCCCACCCCGCACCATGCACCTTGTTGTTGTAGTATGTTTCGTTCACCCCCCCCCTCCCCCCCCCACCCCCCCATCCACCACCCCCCCCCCCCCCCAACACCCCAACCCCCCCCCAAACCCCCCCCACACCCCACCCCCCCCACCCCCCCCCCCCCCCCCCAACCCTTACCCCACCACACCCCACCCCCCCCCCACCGTTCCCCCCACCATTCGGCCAACCTTTCGTTGGGCCTCCCTCCCCCCCCCCCCCTCCCCCCCCCCCCCCTCCCCCCCGCCCCCCCATAACCCACGCCCCCCACCAACCCCCACACCCCACCCCCGCCCCCCCCCGGTCTCAAGCCCCTCGTCTATCTGTTTGATGAGTCATACGTTCGTCGGGACACTCAACCCCCTACAGCACACCCCGTGCCACCCCCCCCCCACCCGCCCCTCCCCCTCCCCCCAGCTCTCACCCCCCCCCACCACCCCCCACCCCCCCCCCCCCCCCCACACCACCCGCTCGCCACCCCCCCCCTCTGGCCAGCCCCCCCCACGCCCCCACCCCACACCCCCCCCCCCCCAACCCCCCCATCAACCTTTCCACCCCCCACCCCCCTCACCCAACCTCACCCCCGTCACCCCCCACACCCTCCACCCACCTCTCCTTTTGTCACCTCATCTCCACGCCTTCCCCCCCCCCACCCTACCTCCCACCCCCACCCCCCCCCCATCCCCACCCTCTCACACCCCTCCCCACCCCCCCCCCCAACCACCCCCCACCCCACCACCCCCCCACCCCACCCACACCCCACCACCCCCCACACCCCCCCCCCCCCCACCCCCCCCCCACACCCTACCCCCGCATCTACCCCCCCCCCCACCCCCCCCCCCCCCCCCCCCCCTCCCCCCCCCCACCCACACCCCCCACCCCGCCAACCCCGCCCCCCCGTCCACCCCCTCCCCAACCCCCCCCCAGCCTCCCCCCCCCCTCCCCACCCCCCCCCCCTCGCCATCCCCCCAACCCCGCCCCCCCCTCCACGACACTCCCACACCCCCCCCCCCTCCACACGCCCCTAACCCCCGCCCCCCCTCCCACAAACCCACCCCCCCCCCCTCCCCTCCCGCCCAAACCCCAACCACCACCCCACCCCCCCCCACCCCTCCACCAACCCCACCCCCCCCACCCCCCCCCCCACCACCACCCCACACCCCCCACCGCCCCCAACCCCCCCCCACCCCCCCCCCCCCCCCCCCCCCCCCCCCCGCACAGCGCCCCCACCCCCCCGACCCCCTTCCCCACCCCCCCCCACCCCCCCCCCCCCTCACACCCCCGCCCCACCCACTCCCACCCCCACCCCCCCCCCCCACCCCCAAACGCCCCCACCCCCACCCCCCACACACCACCCCCCCACCCCCCCCCCACCCCCCCTCTCCCCCCCCCACCACACTCCACCCAAACAACACACCCCCTCCCCCACCCCACCTCCACCCCCCCCACACCCCCCCCCCCCCCCCCCCCCCCCCCCCCCACCACACCCCCCCCCCACGACCCCCCCCACCCACCCCCCCACCACCCCACCCCCCCCCCCCCCCCCCCCCCCCCCACCCTCCACCGCACCCCCCCCCCCACACCCCCCCCCCACCCACCCCCCCCCCACCCCCCCCACACCCACACCCCCCCCCCCCCCCTCCCCCCCCCCCACCCACCCCCCCCCCCCCCCCCCCCTCACCCACCCCCCCCCCCCCCCCCCCCCCCCCCTCACCCCACCCCCCCCCCACCCCCCCCCCCTACACACCACCCCCCCCCCCCCCCCCATCCCCCCACCCCCCACCCTCCCCCCTCCCTCCCACCCCCCCCCCCCCACCCCCCCCCACCCCCCAATCCCCCCCCCACCACCAACGCCCCCCCCCCCTCCCCACCCGTCCCACTCCCCCCCCCCCCCCCCCCCCCCCCAGCCCTCCCCCCACCCCAAGCCCCCCCCCCCCCCCCACCCCACCGCCCCCCCCCTCCCCCCCCCTCCCCCCCCGCCCCCCCCACCCACCAACCCCCCCCCCCCCCCACCCCACCCCCCCCCCACACACTTCCCCCCCCCCCCCCCCCCTCTCCCCTCCCCCCCCCCCCCCCCCCCCAACCCCACCACCCCCCGCCCCGCCACCCCTCCCTCCACCCGCAACACCGCCCTCCCCGCGCCACACCGACCCCCCCCCCACACCCCCCCCCCCCCGCCGCCCCCACACCCCCCCCCCCACCCCCCCCCCGCCCCCACCCCCCCCCCCCCTCCCCCCCAACCCCCCCCCACCCCCCCTCCGCCCCCTCCCCCCCACCCCCCCGCAACCACCCCAACCCCCCCCACCCCCCCCCCCCCCCCCCCCCCCCCGCCCCACCCCCCCCCCCCCTTCCCCCCACACCCACCCAGCCCCCCCCCCCCCCCCCCCCACCCCCCCCAGACTGCACCCACCCCCCCCCCCACCCCCCCCCCCCCCTCCGACCCCCACCCCCCCCCCCTCCCACCCCACAACCCGCCCTCATCCCTACCCCCCCGCCCCCCCCCCGGCCCCCCCCCCCACCCCCGCCCACCCCAAACCCCCCCCACACACCCCCCCCTCCACCCCCCCAACCCCATACCCCCCCTCCCCTCCCCCCCCCCCTCCCCACCATCACTCGCCCCCATCCCCGCCCAGCCCCCCCCCACCCCCCCCCCCCCCCCCCACACCCCCCCCCCCCCCCACCCCCTCCGCACCCCCTCCCCCCCCCCCTCCCCCACCCCCCCCCCCCCAACACCCCCCACCCCCCCAACCCCCCGCCCCCCACCCACCAACCCCAACCCCCCCCCCCCCCCCCCCCCCCCCCACCTCACCCCCCACCACCCCACCCACAAACACCTCCACACCGACCTCACCCCCCCCCCCCACCACCCCACCCCCCCCCCCCTACCCCCCCCCACCCCCCCACCCTCCCCCCACCCAACACCCAACCCACCCCCCAGCCCCCCCCCCCCGCCCCCCCCCCCCCCCACTCCCCGCTCCCCCCCCCCCCAAACATCCCCCTTCCCCCCCGACCCCCCGCACCCCACCCCCCACCCCCCCCCCCCCCCCACCCCCCCCCTCCCCCCCACCGCTCCGCCACCCCCCCCCCCCACCCGCCCCCCACCCCCCTCCCCACACCCCCATCCCACCCCCCCCCCCCGCCCACCCACCCCCCCCCCGCCCCCAACCCCCCCCCCCCCCAATCACCCACACCCCCCACTCGCCCCCCCACCCCCCACACAGCACAACCCCCCCCCCTCACACCCCCACCCCCCCCCCTCCCCCCCACCCCCTCTCCCCCCCCTCCCACCCACAACCCACCCCACCACCCCCCCCCCCCCCCCCACCACCCCCACCCCCCCCCCCGCACCCCCCCCGCCCCCCAAACACCCCCCCCCCATCCCCCCCCCCCCCCCCTTACCCCACCCCCCCCCACCCCACCTAACCCCCACCCTCACCCCCCCCCCCCCCTGCTCCAAAACCCCCCCCCCCCCCCCCTCCCCCCACCCCAGCCCCGCGAACCCTCCGCCCCCCCCAAAACCCCCAGCCCCCTCCCCCCCCCCCCCCCCCCCCCCCCCACCACCCTCCCCCCACCACCCCCCTCCGCTCCCAACACACCCCCCCCAAAACAAAGACACCACCCCACAACACTCCCCCACACCCCCCCCCCACCCCACCCACCCCCACCAACCCCCACCCACCCCCCCACCCCCCCTACCCCCACCCAACCCACCCCCCCCCCTCCCTCCCACTCCCCCCCCCCCCCCCCCCAAGCCCCCCACCCCCCCCACCCCCCCTCCCCACACCGCCCCCCCCCCACCTCCCCCCCACCCCCCCCCCCCCCCACACACCCCCACCCCCCCCCAGCCCCCCCACCCACCGCACCCACCCACCCCCCTCCCCCCCCCCCCCCCCCCACCCACCCACCCCGCCCACCCCCTAACCCCTCCCACACCCCCCCACCCCCCCCCCCCCCCACTATAACCCACCCCCAACCCCCACAACCCCCGCCCCCCTCCCCCCCCCCCCGCCACCCCCCCTCCCCACCCCCCGCCCCACTCCCCACACCCCCCCCCGCCCCCAGCCCTCCTCACCAACCCCCCCCCCCCCCCCCCCCCACCCCACCACCCCCCCCCCCACCCCCACCCCCACCCACCCCCCCCACCCCCCCCCCCACCCCCACCACCCAAAACACCCCCCCCACCCTCAACCAACCCGCCCCCCCCCCCCCCCCCCCCCCCCCCACCCCCCACCCCTCTCTCCCCACCCAGTTACCCCCCCCCCCCCCCCCACCACCTCGCACCCCCACCGCCTCACCAACCCCCCACCCCTCCCCACCACCCCCAACCCCCCCCCCCCACCCCCCCCCCCCCCCCTCCCCCCCCCCCCCCCCCTCCCTCCCCCCAACCACCGCACACCACACCCCACTCTCCCAGCTCCCCCCCATCCTGCTTCCCCCCACCCCCCCTCCCCCCCTTCCCCCCCCCCCCCCCTCCCGCCCTCCCCCCCCCCCCTCCCCCCCCACACCCCCACCACCCCCCGCCCCCCCCCACCCCCCCCCCCACTCCCCCACACCCCCCCACCCCCCCCCCCCCCACCCACACCCACAATCCCTCCCCCCACCCCCCCCACACCCCTCCGCCCCCCTACCCCCCCCCCCCCCACTAACCCCCCCCCCACACCACCCCCCCAACCCCTCACCCCCCCCCACCTCCCCAACCCCTCCCCCCACCCCACCCCCCCCCCCCCCAGCCCCCACCCTCCCCCGCCCACCCCCCCCCCCCCCCTCCCCGCCCCCCGCGCCCACCCCCCCCCGCACCCCCCCACCCCCCTCCCACTCCCCCCCCCCCCCCCCCCCCCCCCGCACCCCCGCCAACCCCCCACCCCCCCCAACCCCACCCCCCCCACCCACCCAAACCCCCCCGACTCTCCAACCCCCCCCCCTCCCCCCCCCCCCCACCCACACCCCCCCACACCCACCCACCCCCCCGCCCCCCCTCCCCCCGCCCCCCCCCCCCTCCCAGGCCTCCCCCCACCCCCCCCCCCACCCCCCCCCCCCCCAACCCACCCACCCCCCCCCCCCACCCCCCCCCCCCCCCCCCCACCACCACACCCTCCCCCTCCCCCCACCCTCCCTCCCCCCCACCCCCCCTCGCCCCCCCCTACCCCCCCCCCTCCCCCCCCTCCCACACCCCCCCGCCCCCCCACCACCCCCTCCCCCAACACCCCCCCACCCCCCTCCACCCCCTCCCCCCCCTCCCAAACCCCCCCCCACCCCCCCCCCCACCCCCCACTCCCCCCCCCCAACCCCCACACCCCCCCCCCATCCCCACCACCCAAACCAACACCCCCCCCCACACCACCCCACCCCCCCCACCCACCCCCAACCCCACCCTCCCACACACACCCCCCCCTCCCCCCACCCACTCCCCCCCCCCCCCTCCCCCGCCCACCCCCCACACCCCCCCCCCCAACTCCCCACTTCCTCCCCCCCACCCCCCCTCCCCCTCCACCCCCCCCACACCCCCCCTCCCCCCCCCCCCCCCCCCCTCCCCCCCCCACCCCCCCCCCCCCCCACCCCACAACAACCCACCCCACCCCCCATCCCACGCCAACCCCCCCCCCCGCCCCAACTCCCCCCCCCCCCCACCCCCCAACCCCGATCCCCCCCACGCCCCTCCACACAACCCCCACCACACCCTCCCCCCCCCCTCCCCCCCCCCCCCCCCCCCCCCGCCGCCAACACCCAACCCCCCCCCCCCCCCCCCTCCCCGTCCCGCCCGCCCCAAACACCCCACCCCCCCCCCCCCACCCCCCCGCCCCTCCCCCTCCCCACTATAACACACCCCCCCCCCCCCCCAACACCCCCCCACCCCCCCCCCCCCTCCCCCCCCCCCCCCCCCCCCCCCCCACCACCCCACCCCCCACCCCCCAACCCCCCCACCCCCACCCCTCTACACCCAACACCCCCTACCTCCCCACAATCCCCCCCCTCCCCACACCTCACCCCCCCACCCACCGAACTCCCCTCACCAACCCCCCCACTCCCCCCGCGCCCACTCCACACCCCCCCCCCACCCGCACCACGCCACCCCCCCCTCCTCCCTCCCGCACCCCCAACCACCATCACCCCCACGACCCCCCCCCCACCCCCCCCCCCCCCACCCCCCCCCCCTCCCCCCCCCCCCCCCCCCACCCCCCCCCACCCAAACCCACCCCCACCCCCCCGACCCCCCCCCCCACCCCCACCCCCCCCCCATCCCCCCCCACCCACCCCCCCCCCCCCCCCCCCCTCGCCACCCCCCCCCCCCCGCCTTCCCCCAACCACCCCCCCCCCCCCCCCCAACCCCCCCCCCCTCCCCCCCCCCCCTCCCCCCACCAACCCCCCCCCTAACCTCCCCCCCGCCCGCCCCCGCTCCCCGCCCCACCCCCAACCCCACCGGCACCCCCCCCCACCCCCCCCCCCCCACCCACCCCCCCCCCCCCCACGCCTCCCCCCACCTCCCCCCCCCTCCCCCTCCCGCCCCCACCCACTCCCCCATCCCCCCCCGACCACCCCCCCCACCCCCCCCCCCCCACCCCCCCGCCCCCCCAACCCCCCATCCCCCACCCCCCCCTCCGCCCGCCCCCACCCACCCGCTCCTCGCCCCCCCACCCCCCCCCCCCCATCCCCCCGCCCCCCACCACACCCCCCCCCAGCCCCCCCCAACCCCCCCCCCCCCCCCCCCCACCCCAGGGGGGGGGGGGGGGTGGGGTGGGGGGTGGGTGTGGGGGGGGGGTTGGTGGCCCCGCCCCCCCCCACCACCCCCCCCCCCACCCCCAGCCCCCCCCGCCCCCCACACACCCCGCCCACCCCCCCCAACGCAACCACGCCGCCCCCCACCACCCACCCCCCCCCGCGCGCCAGCCACCCCTCCCCCACCCCTCACCCCCACGCCGCCCCCCTCCTCCCCCCCACCCCCCCCCCCACCCCCCACCCCTTTCAACCCGCATGACGCACCCCCCACCCCCCCCCCCCCCCCCCCCCCCACCTCCCCCCATCCCCACCTACGCCCCCACCCCCCCCCCCCTCAGCCACAACTAAACCACCCCCTCCCCCCTACCCCCCGCCCCCACCCCCGTCCCTCCCCCACCACACGCAGCACCCCCCCCCCCCCCCCCCCCCCCCGCCCATCCACACCACCCCGCCCCCCCCCAACCGCCGTCCCCAGCCCCCGCACCCCCCCCCCTCACCACCCGCCACGCCGCCTCTCCCACCCGCACCCCCCCCCCCGCTCCCCTCTCCCCCCCCCCTCCACCGCAACCCCCCCGCCCTCTCCGCCCACCCACCCCCCGCACCCCACCCCACCCCCCCCCACCCCCCCCCCCACTACCACCCACACCACCCACACCCACCCCGCACCCGACCCCTCCCACACCCCCCCCCCCCACCCCACCCCACCCCCCCTCCGCCCTCCACCCCAACCACGCCACCCCCTCCCACCCTCCCCACCCCCCACCCCCCGATCCCCCCACCAAACCTCCTACCGCCCCCCCCCCCACCCCCGCCCCCCACCCCCTCCCCACCTCCACCCCCCACCCCCACCCTCTCACCTCCCCCCCCCCCCCCCCGCACACGCAACCCCCCCCCCCACCCCCCCCCAGCACCCCACCCCCACCCTCCACACACCCACCCGCCCTCCCCACAACCCCCCCCCACCCCATCCCACCTCCCTCCCCCCCAACCCCCCCCCCTCCCCCCTCCCAACCCCCCCCCACCCACCCCCCAACCCACACCCAAACCACCCCCTCTCAACCCACACTCCCCCATCCCAACACCCCCCAACCCCCCCTCATCCCCTCCCGCACGCCCCCACCCCCACCACCCCCCCACGGCCCACCCCCCCCCCGCCCCATCACAACACCCCCCACCCCCCCCCCTTCCCCCAACCCCACCCCCCCCCCCAATCCCCCCCCCCCCCCCCCTCCCTCCCCACCCCCCCCCCCCCCCACCCCCCAACCCAACCCCCACCACCCCCCTCCCAACCATCCCCCCCCCACCCTCCCCACCCCCACCACCCCCCCCCCCTACCAGCCCCCACATCCCCCCCCCGACCTCCACTCAACCCCCCCGCCCTCCCCCCGCCCCCTCCCCCCCACCCCCCACCCCCCCCCCCACTCCCCCCACCACCCCCCCCCCCCCCCCCCCCCTCCCCAACCACCCCCCACCCCCTCCCACCACAACCCACCTACCCCCCCCCCCCACTCCCCCCCCCCCCCTCCCCCCCCCCCCCCACGCCCCCCCCCCCTCCACCCCCCCACCCACCCCTCCCCCCCCAACCCCACCCCCCCCCCCCACACCCACCCCCGATCATCGCACCCCTCCCCTCCGCCCACAACCCCCACAGCACCCCCCACACGCCACCCCCCCCGCCCCCCCGCCCTCTCCCCCACTCCCCCTCCCACTCCCACCACAGCCCCCCCCACCCGTCCCCCCCACCCACCTCCCCCCACCTCACCCCTCCCCCTCCCACACCCCCCCACCCACACACCCTCTCCAGCGCCCCCAACCCGAACCCCTCAGAACCCCCCACCCCCCCCACAACACACCCCCTCCCCCTCCCCCTAACCCCCTGCTCCCCGCCCCCCCAAACCCCCCCCACCCCACTCCCCACCCAACACCCAACCAACCCCCGCTCCCCCTCCCAAACCCCCCCCAGCCCCGCCCCCCCTCACCACTTCCACCCTCACATCCTCCGCCCCCCCCCTCCCACCCGCCCCACCCCCCACCCCACCCACCACCCCCCCCCTTGACCCCCGCACCCCACCCCCCCCCCCGCACCCCCCACCACCCCCCACCACTCCCCCCCCCCCCCCCCCCCCCCCCCCCCCCTCCCCCTACCCCCATCAACTACCCCCCTCCCCACCCCCCCCCCAACCACCCCCCCCCCTCCCCTCCCCCACCCCCCCCCTCCCCCCCACACACCCCCACACCCGCCCCCCCCCCCTCCTCTCAACCACCCCCTCCCCCCCCACCCCACAACGCTCCCTCCCCCACCCCCCGCCCCCCTCCCACACACCACCGACCCCCCTCCCCCCCCCATCCCCCCCCCCCCACCCACCCGCCCCCTCCCCACACCCTCAACCCCCCCCTCCCCCTCCACCCCGCACCCCCCCACCCCCCCCGCCCCCCCCCCACCGCCCCGAACCCCCCCCACCCAAGTCCCCCCCCCCCCTCCCCCCCAATCCCCCCCCACCCCCCCCCTCCCCCACCCCCCCCCCCCCCCCCGACCCCCAACCCCCTCCCGCCCCCCCCCCGCCCCACAAAACCCCCTCAACCCCCCCCCCACCCAGCCCCACCCACCCCCCCTCCCCCTCCTCCCGCCCCCCCCCCCCACCCATCCCCACCCCACCACACACGACAACCCCACCCCACCCCCACCCACCTCCCCACACCCCCCACCCCCCGCCCCACCCCACCCCCCCAAACCGGCCTCCAAACCCGCCCCCCGACCCCTAACCCACTCCCCCCCTTCCTCACCCTCCCCCCACGCCCCCCCCCCCCACAGTCCTTCCCCACCCCCCGCCCCCATCCAACCTACCCGCCCCCCCCAGCCCTCCCCGACCCAACCCCACCCCAGCACCCCCCCCCCCCCCACACCCCCCGCTCCCACACCCACCCCCCCCCCCCCCCGCCCACCCACCGACCCCACCACCTAACGCAAAGCACCCCCACCCACCCACACCCCTCCCCCCCCCCTCCCTCCCCCCCCAACCCGCACCTCCCCAGCCCCACGTAGCCCCCCACGCACCCCCATCCCCCCCCACCGCCACCACCCCCCCCCTCCCCGCACCACGCCCTTTCCCGCCCCCGCCACCTCCCCCCCCCGCCCACCCCCCCCCCGCCCCCTCGCCCCCCCCTCTCCGCCTCCCCCCCAAAACCCCCCCACCCCCCCCCCCCCCCACCCCCACCCCCCCGCACCACACCCCACGCCCCCCACCACCCCACACCCCCACTCCCCCCCACCCCCCCACTCGCACCCCCCCGCCCCTCTCTCCACCCCCTCCCGCACCGCCCCCCCCGCACCCCCCCCCCCCCTCCCTCCCCACATCCCCCCCCACCCCCCCTCCCCCTTCACAACAACCCCCCCCCCCACACCCACTACCCCCCCCACACCCTCCCCCCCCACCCCCCACCCCCCCCCCTTACCACCCCCCCGACCACCCCCCCTCCCCCCCCCCCAACCCTACTTCCCAGCCCCCCCCACCCCGCTACCACCACCCCCCCCCCACCAACCCAGACCCCCCCCCCGCACCACCCCCCTTTTGCCCCCCCCCCCCCCCCCCCCACCCCCCCCCCCCCGCTCCCCCCCCCACCCCCCCACCCGCACCCCCCCCACCCCACCTCACCCACCCCCCCTCCCCAGCCCCCCTCCAACGCCCCCCACCCAACCCCCCACACCTCCCTCGCCGACCCCAAGCCCCCAAACCCCCCCATCAACCCAACGGCCCCTTCCCCCCCCATCCACCACCCCCCCCCCACCACCCCCCCTCCCACACAATACCACTACCCCCCAACACCCCCCCCCCCCCCCCTCCACACTCCCCCCCCCCCCCCTTCCCCCCACCCCCCACACGCCCACCTCCACAACCCCCCTCCCCGTCACCCCACCCCCCCCCACAACCCCCATCACCCACACCAGACCCCACCCCCCCCGCCCTCCAACCCCCCCCCCCCGCCACCCCAACCCCACCCCACCCCCCCCCCACACACCCCCCCCCAACCCCCCCCCCCTCCCCCCACTCACCCCCCACCTCACCCCCCGCCCCCCCCCCCCCCACACCCCCACCCCCCCCCCCCCACGCCCACCACCCCGCCCCAACCCCCCCCCCCGAAAACACCCCACACCCCCCCCCCCACCCCTCCCACCACCCCCCACCCCCCCCACCCCCCACTGCCCCCCCCTCCACCCCCACCACCCCCCTGCGCCTCCACCCCCACACCCACCTTCGACCCCGACCCCCAAAACCCCACCCCCCCCACCCACCCCCGCTCCACAGCCCCCCCTCCCCCCCCGCCAGCCCCCCCCCACCCCCCGCCCCCACCCCCCCCCCGATCCCAACCCCCTCCCCCACAAAGTCCTATCACACCCCCCAGCCCCAACCTCATCCCCGCCCTGGCCCCCGTCCCCCCCAAACCCACACCCCCCCCACCCCCACCCCCCCCCCCCCCCCCCCACCCCCACCACCCCCCCCACCCCCAAACCCCCCCCCACACCCCCCGCGACCCCACTCCCCCCCCCACCCACCGCCCTCCCCCCCCCCACCTCCCCGCCTCCCCCACCCCCCCCCACACCCCCGCCACCCCCCCCCCCCCCCCCCCAAACCACCCCCCCACACACCAAGCAACTCCCCCTTTCCCCACCCCCCCCCCCCCCACACCCCCAACTCCCCCCCGAACCCCCTCCCCCACCCCCGCACACCCCTCACACCCACCTCCCAAACCCCCCTCACTTAATCCCCGCCACCCTCCTCACCCCCCATTTATAGATCCCACCCCACATCCCACCCCCCCCCCCCCCCCCCACACCCCCCCTACCCCCCCCCCCCCCCTCCCCCCCCCCCGCCCCCCCCACCACCACCCACCCCTCACCCCCAAGACAGGCCCCACCGCCCCCCCCACACCTCCCCCCAACCTCCCCCGCCCGCCCCGCCCTCCCCACCCCCCACCCCCCCCCCCCCGCTCCCCCCCCCCCCACCCCCCCGCCCCTACCCCCTCCCTAACCCACACCCCCCCCATCACCACCCCCCCGTACCACACACACCCCCCCCATCCACCACCCCCCCCCCCTCCCCCCCCCCCCCCCCCCCACTCCACCCCCCGCCAAACCACCCAACACACCCAACCAAACCCGCCCCCCCCCCCCCCCCCCCCCCCCATCGCCCCCCACCACACCCTCCCCCTCACCCCCCCACCCCCCACAACACCCCCACCCCCCCGCCACCCCCCACCCCACCTCCACCCCACCCCCCCCCCACGCCCCTCCCCCCTCCACCGACACCCCGCCCCCGCGCCAACCCACCCCCACTCCCCCTCCCACCACACCCCCCCACTCCCCCCCCCCACCCCCCCCCCCCACCCCCCCCCCGACACCCCACAACCCCCCCAACCAGCCACAAACCCCCCCCCGCCCCCCCTACCCACACTCCCCCCCCCCCCCCCCCCCCAACCACTGCCCCACCGTACCCACCACCGCCCACCCCCCCCAACCCCCCCCAACCCACCCCCCCCCCCCCCTACCACCCCCCACCCATCCCCCCCCCCACTCCACCCCCCCCCCCGTCCACCCCCCCCACCCTCCCTCCACAGGCCCCCCCCCCCCTCACCCGCCCCCCCTCCCCACCCCCACCCCCCCCCTCTCCACCCCCCCCCCCCTCCACCCCCCCCCCCCCCCCCTCCCCCGCCCCCACCACCCCACACCAGCACTACCCCCCCACACCCCACTTCCCACCCCCCCCCACCCTACGCCCCCCCCCCAAACCCCTCCCCCCCAACGCACCCCCCCCTCACCCCCCAACCCCACGCCCCCCACCACCCACCCCCCCCCCCCACCCCCCCCCCCCTCCCCCCACCCGCCCCCCCCCGACACCCCCCACAGCCCCCCCCCCCTCGCCCACGCCCGCGCCACCCACCCTCCGCCCCCCCCCCACAACACCCTACCCCACCCACTCCCCCCCCCACCCCCCGCACCACCCCCCCCCCCCCCCTCAAATACCCCCCACCGCGAGCCCCCGTCCCACCTCCCCTCGCCCCCGCCACACCACCCCACTCCCTCCCCCGCCCCCATCCCACCCCCCCCCACCCCCCCCCCCCCCACCCCCCCCACCGCACAAATCCCCCCCCTCCCCCCTCCCCACCCCCCCACCGCACCCGCCCAGCTGCCCGCCGCCCTGCCTCCCACCCCCCCCCCCACAACCCCTCCCATCACCACCCCCCCCCCACCACTCCACCACCCGACCCCCACCACACCCCCCACAACCCACCCCACCCCCCCCAGAAGCACCCCCCGCCTACACCACCCACGCCCCCACCTCCCCGCGCCCCCACCACACGCGTCGCCCCCCCCCCCCCCCCCTTGCCCCTCGCCCATACACCCCCCCCCCTCCACCCCCACCCCCCCCACACCCCCCTCCCCCACGCCAACGCACACCCCACCCCCCCACCCCCACCCCCCCCTCTCCCCACCCCCCCCCCACCCCTAGCCCCCCCCCCCCACCCCCCGCCGGCTCCCCCCCATTCCCTACACCCACCGGACCACCCCCCCCCTCCCCTCGAGCCACACCAACCCCCCCCCCCACTCCCCCCCCCCCCGCCACCCCCCGCCACCCGCGCCCCCCCCCCACCACCCTGCCCCCCCCCCGCGCACTCCCCCCGCTAACCCCCGCCCCCACACACCTCCTCCAAACCACCCTCCCCACACCACCATCCCCCCCCACCTCCCCCCACCACCCACTTCCCCGCCCCCTCCCCACACTCACCCCACCTCCCCCCCCACCCCCCCTTCTCGACGACCCCGCTCCTCGCCCCACTTCCCCCCGCCCACTCACGCCCCCACCCGCCCCCAAATCCCCCCCCCCCCCGCCCGCCTCCAACCCCCCCCGCCCCCCCCACCCCCCCACCCCCGCTCCGCCTCACCCCCCCACCCTCCCCGCGCCCCCCCTCAGCCCCACAACTCTCCCGCACCCCTCCCTCGCCCCCCGCCCCACCCCCCCGCCGACCCCCCCCACCACCCTACCCCCCCCCCAGCCCCCTGATCAACACCAGCCCCTCTCCCACGCCCCCACCCCTCCCCCACCCGCAACCACCTGTCCTCTCCCCCACCCCCCCTCCCCCAACGCCTCCCCCCCGCCCCTCCACATCCCGCAACCCCCCCTCTACCTCCCTCCATCCACCCCCCCCCCCCCCCCCCCGCCCACTACCCACCACCACCACCTCCCCCCCCCCACACCACACCCACAAAACCCCACCCCACCCCCCCCCCCCCCCCTCCGCCACCCCCGCCAACCCCTCCCACCCCCCCCCCCCCCAACACACAACCCCCCCCCCCACCCCACGCCCCCACACCCACCACCCACCCTACCCTCCAAACCACCCACTCCCCCTCCACACACACCCCACCCCGCCCCCCCGCCCCCAATACGCCCCCGACCGCCCCCCCCCCACCCGGCTCCCCCCCACCCCCCTCCCCACCCCCCACCCCCCCCCCCACCCCCCACCACCCCCCCCCCAACCCCCACCCCCCCCTCGCCCCCCCACCCACTTCCCACCCACGACCCCCACTCCGCCCCCTCGCTCCCACACTCCGCCCACTCCGCCGCGCACCCCCCCCCTCGTCCCCCCCCCCCAACCCGAATACCCCCCCCACCTCCCCCCCACATACACACCCCCCCCTCTCACACCCTCCTCCCTCAATCCCCCCCCCCAAACCCAACCCCACCAACCCCCACCCCCCCACACCGCCCCCCTCCCACCCCCCCCCCCCCACCCCCTCCCAACCCCCTCAGCCAACCCAACCCCCCCCTCCCCGCCCCCACGCCCACCCTCCCCCCCCCCCCCATCCCACCTCCCCCCCTCACCCCCACCCCACCCCCCACCCCCCTCCCTCCCCCCGCCCCACCCCATCCACACCACCACCCCCCCGCACCCACCACCCCACCCCTCTCCCCACCCCCCCCCCCCCGCCCCTCCCCCACCCCCCCCACGCCCCACCCCCCCCCCTACCCGCTCCCCCCCCCCCCACCCACCCCCCCCCCTCCCCCCCCCCCCCACCCCCCCCCCACCTACCCTCCCCTCTCCCTACCCACCCACCCCCCCCCACTCCCCCCCCGCCCCCACACACCCCCCCCCCAAACCCCCCCACCCCCACCCCACCCCCCCCACCACCCTCCCCAACAGCGCCCCCCAACCGCCCCCCCCCCCCCCCCAAACCCCCACCCCCCCCCCCCCACCCCCCCCACCGCTCTCACTCCACCCCCCCCCCCCCCCCCCCCCCCCCCTCCCCCGCCCCCCACTACCCCCCCCCCCCTCCGCGCCCCCCCCCACACCACCCCATCCCACCCCTCCCCACCGCCTCCCCCCCGCAGCAAAGCCTCCACCTCACCCGACCACCAACCACACCCCTCACCCCCCCCCCACCCCCCCCTCCCCCATTCCCCCCCCTCCACTCGCCCACCACCCCCCCCCCCCCACCCCCCCCAACACCCCTCTTTCCCCCCCTCCCCCCTGCACCCCCCCCCCCCCCCCGCCTACACCCTCCCCCCAATCCCCCCCCCCCCCCACCCCCAAACCTCCCCCCACCCCAACCTCAACCCAACCCCAAGCCCCCCCACCCCCCACCCGCCCACATCACCCCCCCTCACACCCGCCCCCCTATCCCCCCCCACAAACCCAGCCACCTCTCCCCCTAAACAACCACCCACCACACCACCCCCCCCACCTCCCCCTACCCCCTCCCCGACACCCCCACCCTCCCCCCCACCGCCCCCCTCCACCCCCCCCCGACCCCCCTCCCACCCCCTCCTCACCCCGACCCCCCCACCCCACCCCCCCCTCCCCCCCACCCCCGCCCCCCCCGCCCTCCCCCCCCCCCTCTCCTCCACACCCCACGCCCCCCCCCCACCCCCCACCCCACCCCCCCCCCCCACCCGCCCCCCCCCCCACACAACGCCCCCCACCACCCTCCCCCCCCCCCCCACCCCCCCCCCCCCCCACCCCCCCTCCAACCCCACCCCCCCTCAACCCACCCCCCCCCCAACCTCCAACCCCCCACCCCCCTCACCCCCCACGCCCCCCCCTCCCCCCCCCCCCCCCCCACCCCCCCCCCCCACCTCACTCCCCCACCCCCCCCATCAATCCCACCCCCCCCCCCCCCCTACCCCCCCCACACCCCCACCCGCCAAACCCCCCCACCACCACCACCCCCCCACCCCCGCCCCACCCACCCCCGACCCCGCACCCCCCCCCCCCCCCCGCCCCCCCCCCACCCCGCGCCCCTACCCCCCGCCCCATCTACCCTCCACACCCCCCCTCACCACCACCAACAAAGCTTCCCCCACACGACACAACGACATCCCCTCCCTGCACCACCCCCACCCCCCCCGCCCAACGCCAACCACCCCCCCCACCCCACTCTCCGCCCATCCCAGCCCGAACACGCAAGCCCCCTCACCCCCCACCCCAAAACCCCCTCCACCACCCCCACACCACCCCCCACCACACCCCCCCCCCCCACACCCCCCCTCCCCCCCCCACCCACCCGCCCACAAGCACCGACCCCCTCCCACAAAACACCCCCCCAGCCCCACCCGACCCCACACCTAGCCCAAAACACCACAACTGCCCCTCACCTAAGCCCCCCTCCCCCTCCCCACCCCCCCCCAACCCAAAACCCTCAACCTTCCCCCTACACAGCCACACCCCCCACACCACCACCACCACCGACCGCCAGCCACCGGCCCTGCAACCCCACTCCCATCCAAGCCAGCGCATCAGCCCCCTGCCGCAGAACGCCCCCAAGCCCAAGCACATGACCCCGCCTCCCTGCAAAGAAGACCAAATCCCAAAGTGCCCCAGACGTTGCCAAAGAGGCAAATGATGGACTGCGGCAATCACCTAGACCGCGTCATCAGTCCGTCCCTCCTCCGAATCAGGCTGGTACCGATTTGGTATACCTCGATGTCCACGCCATCAGTTCCAGACACCTAAGAACCCAACCCATGCTCAATGTCGGATAAGGGCAATGTCCGCACCAGACCCTTTTGTTGTGCTATCTATCAAACTGTCAAAGGATGGTGGGCATGAGCATCTTTCCCCTGCCTCCACTCTCGGAGGTCAACACCCCGAGGTCCCGCACCACTGCTTAGGTCATGGTCCATGAGACCCTTCGTACTGGCGTAATTGCATTGCGGCTGCTGCACAATCGCTGGAGCATGTGGAGGGTGGAATTCCATGCGAGTTTGCACTTCACAAAGAGACCGGTGGACGGGAGGCCGAGCATGACGCTTGCAAGGCAGTCCAGGCGGGACAAAGCAAGGTGCGGAACCGGCGGGAAAAAGTGCGAACTTAGACTTCGAGGCCTACCTCAGCAGCATCCAGACCCGGTAGCTCTTTAGAAAATTCTTGGACGACAAGGTTCATGACATGTGCCAGGCAAGTGGATGTGCTCCAGCCTACCGATCTTAAGGACGCCAGCATATTTCAGCCCGTTATCGCACACCACCTTGCCTGGCAGCAAGGTTCCTTTGGCCCCCAGCCAGCGCTCGATCTCGTTGGTTTAGAGCCATCCACAGCTCCTGACCTGTGTGTGGAAGGTCTCCAATACAGATTAATTTCAAAACGGCACTGGTTTCTCTGGCACATGATTGCCACCCAGAGGACCTTGGGGGAGAAAAGAAAGGGAAGAACTCTGCACCATCCCTGCGGTTTTGAGAGCGTGCGGCCCGATGCCCAGAGTGCCACCGTCACACCCAGAGACATCCACGCCAGCCTCACCCAGTGAGCTGTCACAGAGATATAGCGGCCTTGCCGTGCTTACTAGACCATGTGTCGGTGGTCCAGAAAGGACTTTCCCGGCCACAGATGGCAGCAACGCGCTTGAAATTTTAGATGACACGTGGCTGGTCAGGCAGGGACAGCTTTCTGGCAAAGAAATGCCTGCATCTAGGCATCTGGTAATGTGTGGGCATGCAAGGCCATGACGTGGCGGAACCCATCTGTGTCCACCATACGGAAAGGTAACATATCCAAGCCAAAAAGCATGGCATGCCGACATTCAGGCTGTTTGGCTTAGGGATGGTTTTGGTTAAAAGTGTTTCTTCTGCTCCCTAACCTGGAAGACAGAAGGCTGGCTGCTAGACTGGCCACTGTACGGCGTGCAGTCATCAAACTGCGGAAGGAGAAGGTGTAGGATGGTCTCTGGTGTGCTGGTGTACTCGGCAACGGTGGAGTGCTGAAGCGGAGGCTAAGCCCCTGATCCAGACTCTGAGAGACATTTTGGGTGTTGGCAGCTGAGAACGCCTGGTGGTGCGAGGAGGCGGAGACAGAGGGTTACAGTGGTTTGGAGCCCCGGCGTCGGTCTGGCCTTTTTGGCCAAGTTTGCCTCCATTTCAACTCATGCATTCACTGGCATGTGACTAGACATGTTGTGGAGGTTAACCACTAATGTTCTTGCCTCTACTTATGCGTATTAGCGTCATAGGCGGCATAGGAATCCGCTGGGTGAACAGAGGCTGCTCAAAGGAAGGCCGCAGGCATGAGAGGTCCTGACCTGATTTGACGGCGATAAGCGAGGAGCGGGGTTTGCGCTCACCGTTGCTGGCGAATCATATCAGCGACTTCTGCGACCACCCTCTCCCTTTTTGAGGCGAACCCGTACTGACACTAAACCGCATCGTCTTCCTCCTCGTCCAGTTATGAAGCGCACGCACGCAATTCTGCTTAAAGACCACGATGGATTCTCGCAATGACGTCAGTCATCAACATCAACACAGGTGAATTCTCGTCCTGACAATTCTGGCATTCCCCCCCAGGAGCTGCGGCTACAAGCAAGAGGGACTGCAAGGCGTTGGTGGTGGGTACACGAGTTGACATTTTGGGCTGACTTCATGTTGACCTGATGGCTCTTGATCAGATGACGACATTTGTGGCCGAACTGGGAGGACGAGAAGTAAGACTAGCTGGATGCAGGTTGCATTACCACGAGGCAGATAGCGACGCTGTTCGTTACTGAATTCACAGGCCCTGACCCAGCGAAGAAGGCCCTGACAGTCCAGCAACTGACGATCCGCTTGCAAGCGTGTTGTCGCCAGCACTGGAAGGAGCACCTTGCTCTCGACCTCTACCACCATGTCCCTACCCCCCTCTTTGCTCGCTTACCACCATGAATTTCGCTGCCATGTTCAGAAATATAAAAATTTGAGAAGGTATAGGAAGAAGTTTTGGAAAGTCACTTATTAAAAGATGGCAAATCACACTAATCTCAAATCTCCCTCAAATCAAAACAAAATTGCTGGATACAAATTTAAACTGTAAAAAAAGAAAGTAGATCTATCAATCAAAGCAGGCCTGCGCCAAAGTGAAAAAAACACGTATCTGAAATGTATTCGGATAATACCAAGGTATTTTTGGCACCTATCAATACCTGTGGTGACTATAAAATTGCTGTATTACCAAATTTAAGTGCAAGCTGCCTCAATGAACAAAGCTGTAGTGCGGCCAAAGTCAAAAAACACGTATCTGTTTATGTATTCGTATAATACCAAT
The DNA here is from genome assembly GCA_025379985.1 of Phyllomedusa bahiana. NCBI lineage: Eukaryota > Metazoa > Chordata > Amphibia > Anura > Hylidae > Phyllomedusa > Phyllomedusa bahiana. The sequence goes on from JAODAL010037331.1 coordinate 31,212, forward strand.
ATATTTTGGCACCTTTCAATTCACCGTGGTGACTATAAAATTGCGTAATTCAAATTACGTGCAAAAGTGCCTCAATGAACAAAGCTTGTAGTGCGCCAAAGTAAATAAACACGTATCTGTTTTTGTAACGTAGAATACAAGAAATTTTGGCCACCTTCAATTCACCTGTGGTGACTATAAAATTGCGAGATCGATTTAAGTGCAAGCAGCCTCATAAAAACAAAGCTGTAGTGCGCCCAAAGTCAAAAACACGTAACTGTTATGTATTCGTATAAATACAAGATATATTTGGCACCTTTCAATTCACCTGTGTGACCTATAAAATTGCTGGATTCCAGATTTAATGCAAGCAGCCTCAATGAACAAAACTGTAGTGCCCAAAGTCAAAAAACACGTTACTGGATAAGTAGGCCTACAAGTATTACTTAAAATGAATATTAAAATTACATGTAAAAGAGAAGTGGTTATGAATATAGTTCTTGAGACAATAATATACAATGCAGTGTAACATGTATTTAATGGGCCTGCAACTCTATTGGAATGACATAATGCATAATTCACATATATAGGGACGAAGTGCCTTTAGGGAAGATAATATGACAGTGGTCTTATTGTACAGTGAGATTATTATTCCGCAATGAATATGCAAATTAGATATTGAAGAGAAGGGCTTATGGAATTGATAAAGAATGACATGTGCTGTGTAATGTGATACCAATGTCGCTTAGTTCATTGTAGGTGAGGCACGCAGTTGCAATAATAAGAGAGAATTGAGACGGAAGCCCATCACAGTCAGGGCTGAGAGTGTTGTTGGCGCAGTGCAATGGCACGGCAGTACGGTAAGAGCATGGGGCGCAGCCCGTTATGGAGATGCAATTTTGACCTGAAGGTTTTGCTCATGAAAGCATGGTGGCACTTTAGCAGACATGTATGAGTGTGCGCGCGCGGGAAAGGGGGAATGGGTTTTATGTGGATTCTCTGAGTGCTAATTGTGAGACAACCTGAACGGGGTGTTTACCAACATGATATAAAAGGACGTGAGTTCTCCAGACCACAAGTGAACGGAGCCGCTAAGCCATGATAAAGCCAGCGTTAGCTGCGAAACATGTCGGCGAGGTCAGATAGACGTTTTAAATTGAGATCCCCCCCCTCCCTCACCGTCTGTCTACAAGTGTCACCTGCTGCAGACGTGTCACAAGGGGGCCTTATTTGTTCTGTGTCCTATGAATTAGGACGCACTGCCCAAGTAGTTGGCTTGGGATCGCTTACTCGAGGCTAGTACTTTGCTATAGATAATTAAGCTCTCTGTTATAGGTGGGGTTCCACTCAGACTTTATGATAAGAAAGGAGTTATTTCCCCTCTTTCAGAAGCAAAAAAGGGGTTAAATGATGAGGTTAGGAGATCAGTTTAAAATAGTGTGTATAGAGGTTAAGAGTTAGATATAATAAAATGTTATGTTTTAGTGTTTAACAGATAGAAGACAGATAGAGTTTTAAGTTTGCCTATGGCAAAATAGTAAATATTAGTGTTGCCTAAGATGTAGCACGTATCCATTTACAGTTGTGGATGTTTTATTCCAGCTTCCCAGCCCTGTTTGGGTGTAAGAATGAAGGTGTTTGTTGCTTCTCACATAGACTTTAATGTCATCGGTGATAATCTATCATCGACATCGAATAGCTTGTCGATGGCTGCCGACTATCGACCATCGACCGATGGCGATAGTCAACGTAATCGCTCAACACTAAACATCATCATATGGGCTGTCCCAAATTGCTTAAAGACATAGTAATCCTAGTGTATGTAAACTTTTGACTTTGCAGAAAGTAATAATAAATGCCTTAAAAAAATTTCATTATTCTGGCAGTTGGCAAATTTAAAGAATTTTGGTAATCCTAATTGATCTAAGATTGGTAAGGTTTATTTTGATTTCATGTCAGATAGTGAGAAAAACATGCCTGTGCCTTTTTATATAGCGTATGTAAACTTCTGGTTTCAACTGTACATATTAATATTAACCATTCTAGTTGAGTTGACTCTACAATGCATTCTGATGAAATTGCAAAACAGAAATATTAAAATAGGCTATTTCTAGGATAAGATTTTGTTGTGAAGTCATTAACAGTTGTTAAGCCAGTTGTTAAGGCTTCAAGTCGATTGTTAAGAATTTAGCAATCGACTCCGGGGACTAGTCATTACTTAGAGAAGTTTATGTAAACAAGACGGAAATAAAAACTGCCCTAACTATGAAATGAAGCAGATTTGGAACAGCAATGTTTTTGTTATTTCAGCAACAGTTTCAATCTAATCAATGAAGTGACAATATCCCTTGAAATTTCTTTAATATACATTTTTCATCATGCTGGTTGAGATTTTGTGGCTTCAGAATGACCTGTTCTCCATAGAGTTATGATTTCAACACATAATAGTCATCCCAGATCAATTTAATATTGTATGTTGAAGGACCTCTGTCAGTCAATCCATAAGACATTCGTGAAAATTATTAAAAAATTATTTATTTACTTTTCCAGTTTTTGGTATGTAAATTAATCCAAGTAATGTTATTACTGCTTTCTACAACCAAGTCCTTTAGTACAATGATATTTAAATGACCCCAATGACTCAGTTGTGTATTTATGCCAATTTTATTTCTGGTAGAGAGACCTTGCCCTGAAGCTTTGCATTTTACTGCCAATATCCTGCAACCATTCTGTTTTTAAAAACAATGTAATGCCAAAGACATGTTGCTTTAGTCTTTGGAGGTACTTCAATTTGGAAATACAATTTTTATTTTCAGCATAATTTTTATTACCTCGTTATTTGGTTAAATCTTTTATAAAATAGAACTTTATCTTAAAGTATGAATAATTACAGAGTCAAGTAAATATTAAAAGCTTTTTATAGAATTAGAAAAACATGACCCTTTCTTAAGAAACAAAAACAAAAGAACATTTCCACGCTTGTTTGTAGGTTGAGTGTGGCATCATAGCTCAGCCTCATTAATTTCAATAGAGGTGAGCTGCAATACCTGTGGATTGATGTGGTTGTGTTTCTAGAAGAACACAATAATTTTTTGCTAATACTGTGAAATCCCTTGAACTTCAAAGTGTTTTCTAGCTGTATGGTTACATAATCCTATAGAGAACATGCAAAAAAATAAGCAATACCACTTATATTCAAAACAGTAGTGTTGTAATCACCCTAGTCAGTACATGTTGCATTTCAACTCCTCAATGGAGTAATTTTCAGGCTTGAGCAATAACTTTTAAAATCTTTTGATCTACATAGACATATGAGGGCTTTTATTTTGCGGGACAAGATATACTTTCTATTAGTGTCATTCATCATACCACAGCATACTTGGAAACCGCAAAAAAAAAATTCTAAGTTGGGCAAAAAATGGGACATGTGACACATGGCAATACCAAACATGTACGGTTTTCATTATGTTTTGGTACTGTAAACAAATTCCAAACATTTTCTATTTTTGAAATTAGCGTGACCATACCATTTTCTACGCCGAATAACTTTTTTGTACTAATACCTACAGACTTGAGTAAGAATGCATTCTTTGTGGGCTGAAGTGTACTTTTTATTGCTACCAGTTTGGCGTACATGCAACTTTTTTTCTTTTACGGTGTTCAGTGTACAGAATAAATGATGTTATATTTTAATAGATCTGACTTTTTTGGACACGGAGATACCAAATATATGTAACTTTTTATTTTTTATTTTTTTGTTTGAAAAATGCAAAAGGGGGTGATTTGAACTTTTAATATATATATATTTTTTTAAACTTTAAAACTTATTTTTAATTTTGACTCTGAGTCTCCCTAGAATACTTCACCACTAGGGGGTGTGATCGCTTATATAGCCTAATGCATTGTAATACAATTAGAGATGGGCGAATTTCTTAAAAATTCGATTCGCCGACTTTGCTGAATTTTCCGACAAACTTTGTTTCGGTCCGAATTACTTCAGGATGAATCGTGTTAAAAAACAGCTATTTCCAGGCTGCACAGAGCCTGCAGGGGACTGCAGAACATTGTGCCATGCATAAATATGCAGAGGGAGCTTGGTTTGGTCTTCATACAATGTTGTGTTTTAGTATGACATACATATGACTGCCGCCGCTCTTAGAATCGCTTCCCTATAAAATTCCCTGGGCACTTAAGAGGGCAAAACTGACCAAAAAACTAAAGCGGGAATGTAGCCTGATAAAGTCATGGCAGCAACAGCTGGAAAAAAACAAGCTGAGGGCTCAGGTGGCAACATCAGTAGGCCACAGAGTGGCACAGTGATAGAGTGTGGAGGTGACGGCAGCAGCAACAGCAGCGTGAGGTCAGAGAGTGGCACAATGACATTCTGGAGGTGGCAAAAACAGGAGTAGGCCACAGAGTGGCACAACGACACAGTGTGTAGGTCACGGCAGCAGCCACAGCAACAGCATGAGGTCAAACAGTGGCACAATGACAGAGTGTGTAGGTCACGGCAGCAGCCACAGCAGCAGCATGAGGTCAAGCAGTGGCACATGACAGAGTGTGTAGGTCACGGCAGTAGCCACAGCGCAGCATGAGGTCAGACAGTGGCACAATGACATTCTGGAGGTGGCAAAAACAGGAGTAGGCCACAGAGTGGCACAATGACACAGTATGTAGGTCACGGCAGCAGCCACAGTAGCAGCATGAGGTCAAAAAGTGGCACAATGACAGAGTGTGTAGGACACGGCAGCGCAGCCACAGCAGCAGCATGAGGTCAGACAGTGGCACAATGACATTCTGGAGGTGGCAAAAAAACAGGAGTAGGACACAGAGAGGCACAATGACACAGTGTGTAGGTCACAGCAGCAGTCACAGCAGCAGCATGAGGTCAGACAGTGGCACAATGACATTCTGGAGGTGGCAAAAACAGGAGTAGGTCACAGAGGGGCACAATGGCACAGTGTGTAGGTCATAGCAGCAGTCACAGCAGCAGCATGAGGCCAGACAGTGGCACAATGACATTCTGGAGATGGCAAAAAAAGGAGTACGCCACAGAGTGGCACAATGACTGAGTGTGTAGGTCACGGCTGCAGCCACAGCAACAGCATGAGGTCAAACAGTGGCACAATGACAGAGTGTGTAGGTCACGGCAGTAGCCACAGCAGCAGCATGAGGTCAAGCAGTGGCACAATGACAGAGTGTGTAGGTCACGTCAGTAGCCACAGCAGCAGCAGTAGGTCAGACAGTGTCAGAATGACATTCTGGAGGTGGCAAAAACAGGAGTAGGCCACAGAGTGGCACAATGACACAGTATGTAGGTCACGGCAGCAGCCACAGTAGCAGCATGAGGTCAAAAAGTGGCACAATGACAGAGTGTGTAGGACACGGCAGCAGCCACAGCAGCAGCATGAGGTCAGACAGTGGCACAATGACATTCTGGAGGTGGCAAAAACAGGAGTAGGACACAGAGTGGCACAATGACACAGTGTGAAGGTCACGGCAGCAGCCACAGCAGCAGCATGAGGTCAGACAGTGGCACAATGACATTCTGGAGGTGGCAAAACAGGAGTAGGCCACAGAGTGGCACAATGACACAGTGTGTAGGTCATAGCAGCAGTCAGAGCAGCAGCATGAGGTCAGACAGTGGCACAATGTCATTCTGAGGTGGCAAAAACAGGAGTAGGACACAGAGTGGCACAATGACACAGTGTGTAGGTCAAGGCAGCAGCCACAGCAGCAGCATGAAGTCAGACAGTGGCACAATGACAGAGTGTGTAGGTCACGGCACAGCCCCAGCAGCAGCATGAGGTTTAGACAGTGGCCCCAATGATATTTGGAGGTGGCAAAAACAGGAGTAGGCCACAGAGTGGCACAATGACAGGGTGTGTAGGTCACGGCAGCAGCCACAGCAGCAGCATGAGGTCAGACAGTGGCACAAGGACACAGCGTGGAGGTGGCACAAACAGGAGTAGGCCACAGAGTGGCACAATGACAGAGAGTGGAGGTGACGGCAGGAGCAACAGCTTGAGGTCAGAGAGTGGCACAATGACAGGGTGTGGAGGTGACCGCAGCAGCAACAACAGCAACAGCAGCATGAGGTCAGAGAGTGGCACAATGACACCGTGTGGAGGTCATGGCACCAGCAACAGCAGCAGCATGACGTCATAGATTGGGCAAAAATGACAAGTGTGGAGTGGGTGGCAATACCAGTCACTGGAAAGGATGGTGGTAGGCAGATGGAGAAACTGCCAGCAGATGTGTGGCATTCAGGCGGGCTGCGGCATCAGAATAGTGGCTGAGTAGCTGATTTTTACCGCCAAGGGCTCCACACTGAGTGACTACTACCGCCGCTCCCTTGTGAGCCCCTGTGCCGCTATTTTGTTGAACCTGTGAAGCGGGTTTTCTACCCCTTTTGCCGCTTGGCTTCTGACCTACACTGCTGCTACTCTGCTGACTCACGGCCACACAACCCACGTGGTGGCTGCACCGCTGCCTGACGCAAAAAGCTGACGCCCTCTTTTCCTGACGTGATGAAGCCCTTGCTTCACCCGGCTCCCAAGTGCAGTGGGCTACATCATCATCGATTTGTGTTTCATCGTCACTGCTGTCCTCATCACCGGTCTTAGTATGCAGGGGCCCTCACAAAAAATGACCTCCATGCCACTCTCCACATCTATACTTTGCTGCCTACTGCAAAAAACAGGGGATATTGGCCCCATTTCTTCACTGCCATGTAGCTGCTGACTGCCCTCCTCAAATTGTTCATCCTCGCTGTATAGTGACGCTGAGCCCAGACCCCATAGGGAGATCTCTGGCTGAGGGAAAACCGGATGGGACAGAGGCGGGTTGAGGACAGGTGAGGGGCCCCTGACCCGCTCCCTTTAGCCATGCCAACTAAGGGTGTGTCTGACGTTCCCACCAACTCGGCTGGGGTTGTCAGATGTCATCTGGGAGGAAGTGGATGACCTAGTCAACCAATCAAGGACCATTGGGTTGCTGGTTAGGGACTTGCCGCTAGATGACACCGACAGTTCTGGCCTCACCGAGTGACCTCTGCTGCAATGTCCTCTTGCTGTGCTGTGACCTGTGCCTGCTCCAGGAATGTTTGTGCCATTGCCACTCGCATGTAAAGAGCCTGCCAACTCTCTGTCTGACATACGGTTTGTTCTAAAATGTACAGACTCTGTTTAATGAAGATGTCTGTATATGATAAATACACACCCTGTATTTGACCCCAAAAATGAACCCACTAACAGCTTGGTTAACTTGGATATAAATTGCGCTCCACAATGGCCCGGAAAAATTTATTTGTATTTTGCCGTTTAAAAACACTGTTTTTTTTACTGAATATAAAAGCTCAACAGGTTTAAATTTACCTTCGGATATGAATTATGCTACAGAATTTCTTCTTTGGCGGTGAAAAACAAAGTTTATTTTACTAAGTACAACTGCAGAAAAATATTTAGTTAACCCTTGGATGTAAATTGCGCAAAAGAAACGTGCTGCCAACAATTACCAGCTTTGTAGAGTGTTAAAAAGGCGTATATTTTACGGAATACAACAACAGAAAAACTCGTAATTAATCTTCGGATATGAATTATGCTACAGCAAAAATTTCTTCATTGGCGGTGAAAAACAACGTTTCTTTTAGTGACCACAACAGCAGAAACAAGCTTAATTAAACCCCCTGGATCTAAATTGCGCAAAGAAATGAGAAACCCAAAAATTAAGTGGTATTTGGATTGTAAAAACGCTGTTTCTTTAACTGAATACAACAGCAACAGGCTTAGATAACTATTGGATATTCAATGTGCTCAAGAACTAAGCAGATAGCATTAAAATGTATATGCAGCTGAATTGGATGCACACTGGACTTCAATTCCAATACCCCCACAAAATCAAAATTAGAACGTAAGAGAAGCAGTCTCTGAGACAAGCTGTGACACCCCCCATAAATCGCTGTATAAAAGTGAGTTCTTTAGTATGAGATATCTTGAGCAGCAGCAGCAGTAGCACCTTCCCTACACAGCACAGTGAAAGCAGTGTGAACTGCAGGCGTCGCGCCCGGACTTATGTAGTGCGGTGACGTCACAGAATCCCACCAGTCTCTGATTGGCTTCATCTCTGCACATGTCATTTAGGTTATGCCCTTCTTCCTCCCAGACTTCTTTGCCTCATGTAACGCCATGTGCTCGCAGCCATTTCATCAATTAAAAGCACGCTTCGTTCCCGCGAATCACCCCAAACTTCGACTTTGTTCAGAATCGAAGTTTTCCTGAAATTCTAAATGAATTCCACTTAGTTAGAATCAATTCGCCCATCTCTAAATACAATGCATTAGTGTGTACTAAGATGGCAGTTTTACTCCTTCCTGAATGTCAAAGCAAGTAGTAAAACAGAAAACATGGCGGCGATGGAAGCTTTCATAAGGCTTTCAGCTGTCATGTTAAGCGATCTGATCCCTGCGATTTCGCAGTGATTGCAGTGAGGACTGGTGCACGGCACTGTTTCTCATTGATTTAGATGCCGCAATCCTGCTACTAAACCCCATACTGGCATTGGGACATACTCATACAACCAAGGTCTGTTAATATGGATTCCAAGCTGCATGCTGTCTGTTATAAGGCAGAAGGAGCTTTAGCAGGTTTATTATAGTTTTCTAATGAAAAATATTCATTATACCTGTATCTAATATTGTAATTATTTAAATCCCTGATTCCTGTAAGTGTGAGTGCATTTGATAGTCCTAATCAGTATTTTATATACACTGTATGGGTACCTGCAATACAAGGTTTGTCCAATGGATTTATAAGCCCAGTCTTACACTCATCAAATAATTTATTATTCTCTTGGTAGGGTCATGAACTAAGCTTAGGCTCTGGAAGTGTTAAGCATCACTGCGATATCTTGCCATTGCTGACTTCTGGGCCTTCTTCCTCTCCAGGTTTACCCTGCAGCTCGCACAATGTCCTGATACTATCTGGCATCAGCACATAGATTCTGGCATAGATAGGCAAAAGAAGCCTGGGGAGTAAGAGGGGTGTGAACATTTTGTTATACCTCTCTTCTGGATTTTTTTTTACACTGTGGGACCTCTTGGTCTGGTCTGAGGTCAAGTTAATTTGGGGTCTGAATTAATCAAGGGGTCAGGTTTGAGTTTTGAATAAATTTACCTGTATCTGCAAAAAGGAAAAACTTCCCCTTGTAGATGTGTACTCCATACAAATCAGGTAAATATTATCGTGTCATATCCCCGGGGCCCTTTTTTAAAAAGGGTAGAAGCACATTCTTCTTCTAAAAAAATTAGAAAAGTGTAAATAAATAAAACCGTTTCTTTATCTTA